>NAGG01000449.1:0-71542 GCA_003031705.1 Calonectria naviculata
ATTTATTAAAGAAAATCTTAAAAGATTATCTCTTAATATTATATTAAATTTTTCTTATTTATATAGTAAAAATCTAATTAGCCTTATAAAGCTAGGATATATAATTATATTAAAAGAGCTATTACCTTAAAATAAATATTTATTTATTTTAAATAAGTTAGCTACCCTAAAGGTACTAGAGATAATCTTAGGTAGTAATTATAAAAAAGGCTTATTATTAGTATAAGAGCTATTTCTTTAATAGCTTAAAGAAACTGATCTATAGTATTATTATATAATGTGGGTTTATTAGCTGTTGGCCGCGATAAGGGCTATTAGGGCCAATGCCTAGGCCACAAGGTCAGGCGATATTGGAAAGGAAAGGGACGGAAAGGGTTATAAGGAAGGTCGGCGTTGGGGAAAGGAAAAAGGTTGTAATTAGGCGTCAAGGGTAACCAAAAGGAATATACCACGGGTTTTGTTCACACAATTGCATCACACAGTGTCAAGTAGCTCAAAAGACTCCCCAAATGCCAACTGACCAATGACATCAGAGGTCATGAGCATCCACCACTTGAAAATGTCTGCGATTCCGGTTGATGCTTCTGCGTGGATTCGCGCCACAGCTTTTTCAACCTTTTCTCTGACAACATCTTCGCAATTTTCACGCAGCGAGACCACTGAGAAGGCTCGAGCAAAGAGCTTACGCTTTTGTGCGTGTTCCTTGGGGTCTGTCGTTGCAAAAAGCCCGACACCAACACCGCCAACATTGTCGGCTCCCCCAAGAAGATCCTCATACCACTGAGATTTAACGAACCCGGCCCCGATACGATGAATTGCCGCAAAGCCATCAGGGTCAGCGACGGCTACTTGTCTAGGGGAGATCCGCACAATAGGACCGTACTTTTCATGAAGACTGTGGACATAGTGCATACGCCGACCAGTGAGGGTCTCGTACTTGAGGCGATAATGCGTATAATGAGTGTACCAGGGTCCCGGTATACTCCGAAGTGGACTTTTAGATGCGCCTACTATTGCCTGGTCAATGTGTCAGACTGGCACACGTCTCAAATTGGTTGAATTGCCGTGGACTCACCCGAAGAAGAGTAAAGAATATCAAAGCGGCGAAGCCGCAGCCCAGCACAAGCGGTGATGTGATGAACATATTGTCAAATTGGAGTGTGCAATTCAATGATGAATCTGATTCCAATGCACATTGAGATGGCCTTGTATCTGAAATAGTCATGATCGGAACTTGGTCGGCATTCCGCAAAAGTCCAAAGACCGAATACCCACTAATTCAACCATTAAATTCGTTGATTTGCGATCAATGCTCTTCATAGGCCGGGAGAAAGGGCAACTGTAACGACGTACAGAGGCAGCCCCTGGATTGTCGCATGAAGGACAATGTATAGACACCTTCCTTACTACTTGAAGACATGAGCATGTAATGTACAGGTACAACTCACATTACTTTATTTGTTAATCATTCCAATAGGTGACTACGTCTTAAAAACCCACATCCAATCCGTCGTCTTCTGGTTAATCCACAATGACATGCAATGCTAATTCTCTTGACCCTAGTGCGCTGTATACTTTTGCGGAGTAGATCCACGGATTTATGGGTCATGGAAGCCGCGGGATGCGGATGTGATCCAAGCCCGTCTTGGCGAATTATATTGCAGGTTTCCCAGTCTGATCCACATCTTCGCAATATTCACCTGTGCTCCGGACGCCGGAAGACTGCGGGTTGTCTTTCCGTCGGCGCGGGCCGCCTGAATGTTAATATTGAAATTGTATAAACTTAAATATGGATTAATTGTGCGGAGAAAATCAGTCTACTTGCCGCTCTGTTGAGTGTGAAGCTCTGGATGGCTTCACCAAGATTGAGTCTCCGGGTGGCTAGGATCTGTGGGATACAATGAACAGGAACGTAAAACACTTAGCTCCAAGCTTGGGCCTGGCGTTATGGGGTGATGACGAACCAGGGTTGCGATGGAATACGCTGCTGACTCGGCTCTGTGAATCGTCAGGGTCTTATCCCTGAACTCTGCACCACTCTGTTCAACACCGCAGTCGGAGTTGACCGCACAATTTCTGATTCAATGAAACCTTAGGCCAACTGACGGCGCTCTGGTCCTAGGGCATCGGGATTCTTCCCGGTATCGACCATTTCGTTCTCCTTGCAAACCTTTTCGCAGCTAGTTTCGATTGGAATTGAATGGCGCGGAATTAGGGCCCGAACATTCGTGGTCGGACAAAAAGCTACAAATGGAGAACCAACCCCAGCTGTTGCTTGGCAAAGTACACCACTAATCAGATCAATGTGATACTAGCGACCGCCTAAGCACTCACGAGCATGCACTTGAATTAAATATGAAGGGAGAGAAAACAGGAAAAGCACCACTGCGTTGCTACATCAATTTCCTGACATCTGTTGAGTCCGAGACGGCTTAGCCCGATAGTACACACCACAGCTTGTTTACTAAAGGAAACGGTTCAATAAACGGAAAAGAGGCTTATGCATGTTGAACAGAGTGGCAACATTGCTCGGCAACAACCCGCGCCTGATTGCTCACAAAAATGGGCAAAGGACGCCGAATAGAGTTCGACCTGGTTCAATCTCATAAGTATGTCATTTTACATAGACAGATTAGCAACGCGATGCAAGGTACTGAACTAATCAGTTTTCAATAAAATTTGGTTACCTCCATCTATGATTGATCCGCTGCCAGACGTTTCATCTCGTGAGACTGTTTGCCTGTATTGCTCAGTCACCGACACTGATCCTTCTGTCAACATAAACCCCCAGTTTGATCGGTTTTTCATTTGGGAACTAACCAAACGTGACACTGAGGCTGTTCTAAGATACTGAATCCGGGTCACTACTCAGCCAGCGACATCACGTGATGGTGTCCCAGATTATCTAAAATGCGCCCATGTTCCGTTTCACAACCATTCTCAATTCAACCAACAGCCATGGCTTTTACCAATTTTCTCGCCTCAGGTACGCGTTGTCTCAAAACAGCCCTTGGGCGTCCTCGGCAGCCCCGAACTTTGAGTACCATTTCCGAAGAGGCCTTTGCAAGATATTGCAAGGGTGGGTACCATCCTGTTCGAATTGGTGATGTTTTCAAGCGTGGGCAATACAGAGTGCTCAGAAAGCTTAGATATAGCGTTTATTCTACAGTATGGCTTGCATCTGACCTTCAGTAAGTATTTAGAGCTTTATATGGTCTTTCGCTGATTGAATTCTAGGGCGAAGAGACACGTTGCACTCAAGATTCTGACGGCCGATAATATATTCATTTTTCTGTACTTGTTAGTCGATGAATCGTCGTGGAACGCAAGCACCATAGCAGGCAACACATAACAGTATGACTGTTAATTATCTAAATTTGTCTTTATATAATCATTAGAGAATGATATTCAATATTAAGCACTAGAATGAACGTTGAGAGGACTTTGCGCTTTTGCGATCCAAATCCTTTATCCGCACCAATTCCATTTCGTCATGCTCGGCATACTCGACGGTGTAGGATTGGCTGTAAACGATGCCCTCCTGGCGACTATAGAGATCATCTTTACTTGCCGCATCTCTGGATCGCAATTGGATGCTCTTGTCAGTTCGTGTCCTGGGGACGTTCCTGTTGTACTCGTTCGAGTAGGCTCCACTGGTTCCAAAGATGCGAGGAAATACCCGAACCAGAAGAAGGCGCAGCGACGGCAGACAATTGCAAATAATTCCGACTTGGATTTCAATGGTTGACCACAGTCCACTGTCGAAAAACTCCCAGGTAGGGTTATGTGACCCAGCCCCGAATGTTACCAGGCTGCGTAGTCTAAGAATGCTGACGATCGAGACACTGAGGGGCGTTAGCAACAGTCGACCTTTGGGGCGGCGTACTTACAAAAAGCCGACCGAGAACATGACAGAAACACCAATTTTCTTTTTCCAGTCCAAGTTAAGAGACTTTAACTGAAAAAGAGGGATTGCAAGCATCCAGCCATCTAGCGCAATGCTGATTGAAGCGTTGGACCACCCGATAGCATTGACATTCATGCACGAGCCTGTGTGTTCTCCATCCCATTCTTCCCAAAAGAAGCTGACGGGTTTACATTGGAATATTGCGACAAAGACGAATATTATTCCAAAGATGGTATTGAAAATGACGGTGCCCCAAATTACGCGACGGACCGGTTTGGCTGGGAAAATTCGCAGGTAGAAGAAAAGCATCGCAAGCTTCAGGAGCATGATGTCGGTGAAGTAGACAACTTCGGACAAGTAAAAGTACTTTCCAAACTGGTAGATTTTGTCTGGAGACACTGTCCATATGTCGCGGCCCATTGCGGGAAGTATTCCTTTCGCGCCCAATACCGTAATGGGGATGCTGCCCGCGACACAGACGAGCGCAGCCCAATCGTCAAGCTCCATGCCAAGTTTGGCGTAGATTTTGAACGCGAATCTCTGTATTATAAAGAGGCCGGCGATTATTTGGAAAGAAACAAGTACGGCTTTGTACTGCGGTTCTTTGTTCCTGGCGGGAACTCCACAAAGCGTCGAGGTGGCATTCTTGATGGCTGTGGGGGTTAGTTGGTACCAAACGATTCGTAGCATGCAAGCTTACAGAGGGCTTCCTTAACGGTGCATGTCTTGGTAACGCAGACGCCAATATCTTCTTGGAGCGATTGCGTGGTACATACGCAAGTCATGTTTGTCGGAAGACATGGTGAATTGATGATGGAGGACTGGAGGCATTGGAGCTGAACCCAGTTAGATATGGAATCTTGATTTGGGTTCTAGACATACACCACATTTAGGCAAGGAAGATAGATCAGGCATTGCATGCACTTGTGGCACTGCAAAACAGAGAACCAGAGAGGCCAATGGGCCCCAATAACAACGCATGGTGACAAGGAATAAGCGAGAACGAATGAAAATGAGATGCGGTAAAAGTCTTGGCCTCTGCAACATATATGTCAAGATTCAGTACATCAGCCATTGGGAACCAAGGCTTGGTGGCGTTTGACTGAGAACGACTGATTCAGGCCATACAAACGGGGATGACATGTCCGAGCGGCGCCCGATGAGGAAGTCTTAGCTCTTCGGGACGGACGCCAAAGCTTTAGCGGGAGGTCAAGGCACATCTGTGATTCGCGTCCCCCTCACCAAAATACGCCAACTCTGGGCCAGACCACGGGAGAACCAGGCAGTGTCTTGGTTCTAATACACGCTACTGCTCAGTGGTCTACGAAATGAACTTAATCGGCTCGTGTCAATCATCCGCCGGGCAGCTTGAGACTCGATCCGATCAAGAGCTTGAGCGGGGTGCCCGTGCGCAGTGCTTCCCCGTCCGCGGCTCGGACAAAAACCCCGGGCATCATTTCCATGCAAAAGTCCATTCTAAGAAGTCGTTGACGACACTACAAACGCCACGTCCCCGCCGAGTGTCCGATATTGTTTCGGAGCACTGAAGACCAGGTCGGCTCCCCGGAAGCCCAGGGGGTGGCTGAACGTCGATAGGCCAGCAGTCCAATGATGTATACGTGATGGTTTCTAATATTAACAAAATAACTTCAAATTCATCTGGATTCTCAAACCTTGAAGTCCATTTCCCCAGAGGACAAATCACATCAACGCAGTTTGCAATAGTAAGGAGGTGACGACTAACCCGGAGTTAACCAGGAGAGCTCCGCAGTCAGATCAGATCGGGTTCCTTGCGCAGGTTTAAACTTTGGCCAATCGTGAAGCTAATGGAAAGCAGCTTAGCATTTACGACGCCACCCTCAAGCGTTAAGGTCTAGACTTGATGAATAACTGAGCGAACCAATCAGCGACCAAGGATGCCATCCCATTCTCCATGGTGACTTCGAAATAAATCCGGCTGCCTGGCAGCGAGATGGCTTCAGGGGAATCTCACCTGCGCTGTCTTTAGATCGAATATCTATGACTTATCCGCACAGACGGGGTAAATTAATTTGGTTTCCACTGGTCTCGGACCGACGTTCACTATTCCCTTTGTAAATGTGCTTCTTGACTGTAAACATTCCATACTAGGTTTGAGCCACTTGAACGGCACCATTAGTAGATGATTGAACGCTCATGACTTGTTACAGCCGAATGGTGCTGGGTAGGCACACCGTTTGCCCTTTTATCCATCGATGCTCTATTCCCGCTCGTGCTCACTCTAGGTAATAAGAGTGTGAAAATATTGAGATATTTTGTGACGTCGAACTGCTTTGAGGTATTTTTCAATCCTTCTTTATGTTGGCGCATAAAGGCTTGCCATGCATCCAAATATGCAAATCTCAGTGGAAGGAATAAAAATTTACTAAAACAGCAAGGCGTTAGCAGATCAAGGTTTTATGGGCTCACTCTTGTCTGGATCAATAATTGACTAGCTAGTGATTTATTTTATGCCATCCTTGATGTATCGCTGCTTCACGCGCAATGATTAAAGACCAGTTGGCATCGCTCATCAATGAATCCACACACCAATCACAGCCGCTTAGACACCGCGAGCTCGGGCATAACCACTTGCGCGCTCCTCCACCTGGGCCTGCCTCTCCTTTTCCGAAACATACTTGGTGCCCTTGGGAAGAACATCCTTCAACTTTTCCAGAGGGACAACTTCGCTGCTCACGCTAACCAGCGATCCACCGTCGTTCGATACTGGGAGCCCCTGGAATCGCGTCATGAATGTTCCAGCGCCACCCTCCGTCGCGTTGATCCAGTTGTATACTCCTGGGTCCCTCTGGCTCAGAACAACTGAAAAGGTGCCGTCTTCGTTTTGCAGCGCTTGCTTGTTGTTCTGTGACTCCAGATACTTGCCAGGCTCTTCAGTGATGGTCCAGAGGGTGTACGAAATTAGGTTCCAGTACGGCGCGGGGCCGGCATTCACTGTAATAACGATGGCCTCTGAAGCGCTCACGTTGTAGTGCGAAAAGGAGCTTGCTTGGGTCAAAAGCGTTCCCAAGCTCGTAGATTGCGCTGGGGAGCTGATGACGTTTTGTTTGTTTTGAAATGTTCTTTGACCATAAAACATGTCAATGTAAACCGGAATCCCTTCAGTCAAGTAATCTCTGGCGTTTTGGATCATTTCCTTCTCAGAGGGGGGTTCGGAAGCGATTCGGGGTCCTGCGAGACGAGTTCGACGCTGAGAGTATCGGCTGTCTCGGTGGACCAGTCGGCAAGATTATGGCGAATGAATAGCTGAACGGTTTCATTTGTGCTCTGCATGTGATTTTTAGTAGTCGAGGTGGCCGCCGTCGAGTTGATTGTAATCTTGTATGATCCATCGGAGTCCACAACGAGGTCGCTCTTGGACAAAACTCCCACAGGTGAGCCACTCACTGCACTCGCGACAAGGGAAAACGAAATATCTTGGGCACTGCTGGATCCCAGCTCTCCACGGATAACATAGTCGTATTTGCCGCTGATTGGGACGAAACGATAGACGGTTTCGTGGTTGTCATAGGCGTATCGGCCTCCTATGACAGAGCCGCGAGGAGGGTTGAAGACCCAGTAGATTTTAGGATGCGCAGGGTCGTCATTCACTGCTTTCTGCATGCAGCTAAATGCATGCTCCTCAACGGTCTCGTCAAGGCGTTCCTACAAAAGCGGGCTGTCGGTCTTGTACCCGTTGTCCTCGGCTATAGAGATGTACCGTTGGCGAACTTCCTCCATGAGGTCATCATAAGGGCTTGTCTTGTGAAGCTTCATGGCCAGTTCATCAAGAGCTCTTTGCTCCTCGGTGTCGGCCGAATGAGACTGAGCCGAGGCGACGGTGGCCAAAAGGCCCAAGGCAGTTCCGCCTAGCGTAAGAAGAGACAGACGCATTATGGACTATTCCAGAAAAAAGAATGGAAGTGAGGATGTGGATGTAATAGATTGCGATGATTTGTTGACTGTAGGTTGTGCCATTTACTCATATTTATATCTCGAAAGAGAAAACCACAACAGCTATTGCAAGACGTGATTTAAGATGGTGAACAAAATAGTCTTTCCGATCGTATTTTCCTGCATGCGTTGGTAGAGTGAAGCTGTCATCTCATTTCCCGTGTAGCTCTGATTGGACAATCGGGGTTTAAATTGGCTGCGATTGTATATGAGGCAACTCTCTGTCGCCAACGTAAACACATCCAATTAGAGCGCAGTACATACAGAGATCCAACCTCTCTTTTGGACAGCTTGCATAGGCACTGATTTGCGCACTCAAATGGGTCCGAGCATTTCGTATTTCTGGCCAATGGGAGGGGCCCTTGGGAACGAGCACCGACGCCGCCATTGGAACGGTTGCCAAGAAAGCTATACAATGAAAGACTTGCGGAAAATTAGCATAACTGGCTTTCTTGGTATACGGAAAGCCTAAACTATGCTTAATCTCGGAAAAATTTGGCCATTGAATCCTAACCGGTCCGCAACCAATTGAATAGTCATTGAGTCTGTCACACCTGGTGAAAGCCGCATTGTTCAGTGCAATGCGGAAAACTTTTGATTTGAAACCTTTACCCAAGAAGCAATACTCCGCTCTTGTCGATTTTCAATTTGGGGTCTTTGTGGTACTCTTGGCCGACGCGCTGTAGTACTCGTGGGCTATGATATTCAATCTTCTCCCTGAGGTGGCAACTGACAGATCATTGAAATAAATAGGATTGAAACAGATTTTAGAAAGGGAATGTTACCAACGATTTGCTTTATCAGAATTGGTCAACAGAATTGATCAACAGAATTGGGCGACTAAGATCAGCACAAAGAGTAGAGCCACCCTAGACACGTCTCGGATTATAACAAGGGAGGACTGCGGAAGATGGAACGGACAATTAATTCTTTTATTTAATCATACAGTTTATAATGCCCGAAATATTAAACCTTGAACATAGAGTCTGGCTTGCTTCAATTCTGTGATTGATCATTGTTAGATGACTTTGATCTTATCGATTGATGATCAAAAAGGTTAATTTGGTGCATATCTAAAGCACTACTGGAAGCCAACAACTTTAACCGTGGCCATTTTTCTTCCTTCTTGCATTCAGTCAACTGCAGCCGGTATCGCAGCGCAATCGGCCCATTATACACGCCGCCGGTCAATACAAGGACAATTACGTATGATACCTGCCTTTTGTTTGCATCCGTACTTTACGCAAACCACGACTTGCAGGGTTTCAGCCTGTTCCCCTCTCTCACGGTGAGAAGCTAAAGCTGCGTGGATCCCAGCTAGGAACAAAATTTTCATGGGGTTTTCTTCACTGTGAGAGAAACATGGTGGGTCATTTTGGGTGACAGGGATCTACGCACTGGCTGGTGGGGGTTGACATAATTATACGCGTGGGAGGATACGGAGAT
Organism: Calonectria naviculata; assembly: GCA_003031705.1. Classification (NCBI taxonomy): domain Eukaryota; kingdom Fungi; phylum Ascomycota; class Sordariomycetes; order Hypocreales; family Nectriaceae; genus Calonectria; species Calonectria naviculata. Next base: position 9,326 of record NAGG01000449.1, read on the forward strand.
ACGAGCCATCCCGAGCTCGAAAGCACTGAGTTGAGAATAGAATAATAAGTTCGCGACAAGATAACTCAAAATAGTTGAATTGTTGAAATGAGATGCCTCACTTATTCTAATTCTATCGTAATGACTGTTTTGCGTTTACTACAGCCCATCAACGGGCCTTTGTCGCATCCTTTATGTAGAAGAGAATTAACCAATTCACACCTGCAATGGCCGACATAGTCCATAGTGGGATACCAACAATCTTGTGTTGCAACCCCCAACTCAATATAGCACCACCAACCGTTGGCCCAAATATCCGAGCGCCACTAGAAATACTTGACGCAACTCCATGAACAGTGCCAAGCAACGTAGGACTGGGCGAGGATTCATTTACCAAAATCATTGTAGCTGGGGTGATGAATACCCGAGAAATGACGTTGAGGGATAAGAGCATTGTTAGACAGGACCACACGAGCGCATCCCTGCTTGGCAACAAGACAAGGTACGGAATCATGCAGTATGCCAGAATGCTGAGAGGCAGAAAGAGACGATATGATGTCAAGACTCCCAAATGCGCATTGACTCTGGGATAAATAAAGATCTGAAGAGGTATACCGATGATTCCAATGATGGTATTTACCAAGCCAATCTTTTTGCTAGACAACCCGAGCCCACCGGTAAACCGGAATGGAAGTGTTGCATGTGAATTATCGGCCCGCGGGGTTGGGAGCAGAACGAAAAACACTGCATTGAATGCAGAGCCATGAATAGCCCGGCAAAAGTGTTGAAGCAGGGTTAAGATAACATTCTTGGTAAAAATGGCCCGGAATGGAGGTTTGTTTTCGAATGAAGTCCGCGAGCGCGCTTGTTCCAGCTCGTTCAGAGGTTGATTGTTTGCAACCGCCTGCTGATCGACCAGTGGTTCATAGTCATGTTGGGGTGAGCTCCTCCCAAGTTTTGCAAGGAGAAACTTGCCAACTCGTCTTCCATAATCTGGTCGATGCCGCGCTATGGGATGAGTTTCGTCGAGCCCAAGAAGAATTGCAAATGCTGCAGTAAGAAGAATGCTAGCGCAGACTAGATTTGGGAGAGCATATGGAAACTTTTTCATCCATTCAACGCCGTCATCACCGCCCAGCAATGAACCCGGTCCAAAAATCGAGGGCAATGAATTTATAGGATCAGCGAGGAAGCCGCTCATCAAAGGCCCAATTATGACTCCAACATTGAAGCACATTGGGAGCAAGAGAAATGCGCGTGATTGGTATCTAGTTTGTTAGACGGACTAAGCTGATAACATGAACTGATAGGCGTACCTTTTGTCAACAATTACCTCCGAAACCATGGTTCTAAGAACACCAACGTTGCCGTTGAGAGCCCCAGCAAGAAAACGAAAAAAGAATGCAGCATATAGAGATCTCGAGAAGCCCATGCCGATAGTAGACAGAGATGTGCCAAGTAGACCAATGAGTATAACACGCTTCCGTCCGAAATAGGTGCTGTCGGCTGCGTGTCCCCACCACATGGACATGAGGCATTGAGCAGCAGCAAATACAGCCGTGATCTGGCCAGCCTGCTTTGCAATTTCAGAAGCATCCAGCGATGGATCAAACCATGCCAATTGATAGAAGAGATATGATGTGAGTGACCTTTCGCTCAGTGGCTCAGCCAGGCGCGCAAAGACCATAATGGCCAGCTGACCCTTTCTCGGCAGCGACATCCATGAGACTGGAGGTTTCTTTGCATCATTTTCTTCGGTAACCTGGGGCGATTGTAGCTGAAGCTCTGCATGTTCATCTTGATCTTCATTTACGAGCAGAGGTGTGCTCTCTGGTTGACCAGCGGATGAACTCGGCATGTTGGTTTCGCAATGCAGCTAAGAATCATTGCATTTGCTATAATCAGCCACCGAAGGAAGAAAGAAACTCGACGTTTGGCTCGGGGTTAGTCTTTTAATGGATTGGTTTCTACGGCCTGCAGCTGATGCTTAAATTAGCGTGTGCACTTTGTTCTGCCTGCTAATTGATCATTGGGCATTATTGATGTAGAATTCGACCCTTGCTATCAATCTAATCAGTTGCAACGCTCTCAGGCCGGAGCCTCGCGTAATTCCCTCACATCCATTTCTGGCAAAGTACGCCGCGATTCAACCGCCTAGTGTCAACCCAGTGGCGAACAAGGTCCTCGACCAAACCAGCCTGTGGAGAAGTTTGTGAAAAGGCTCGTGCTCTGGGTCTCAAGCAAGGGCTGCCTGCACAAATTCTGGGGCTTTTCGGATATAGCTTCGGAATCCGGGCTCCATGGCACACGTGCTCGCCTCGCACCCATGGCTCATAGCAGGAGCTGGGGGACGTCGGCACAAGTATGCTTGGATTCAAGCCTGGAACCGCGTGGGACGAGTTTGCCACGGGACGGCGTGAGATCCACCTGGTTCTTGGCGCATCTTATCAATCTGATGAACCGTCCCCACCCTGCTGGCTCGGTAAAATTAGAATCCATGGCCAGATGCGTGTCGTGACGAAGAGCGTCACATTTTTCTGATTGTGCATAAAAGGCCATCCACCTGGCATCATTGGTGTTTCTGCCGGTCAACTCTCCATTGTCCGGTTTCGTTCAACCATCTTTTCTCGATTTACTCGAGCCAATTCGCCATGGCAGAATCCGCTCTTCCCGTCCCTGAGAAGGACGCAGAGCACAATGTGGGAGTGGAGGCAAAGTCAGCGTCTGTCATGGTCAAAGCCGAGCCTTCCAACACCTCCACGGAGTCGATTCCCAATGAGCTCCCGACAGCACCATTGAGTTGGAAGATTTCCTCCATCATACTGGTCACTCTCATTGGATTTGGCTCTCAGTGGAGCTCAGGCATTACAGCCGCCATGAAGAGTACCATGAAGAAGGAAATGAACATTAACAACACTCAGTTTTCACTGTTGGAGGCTAGTGAAGACTTTATGGTTACTGCGCTCATGCTGCTGAGTGGAATCGTCACGGATAGAATGGGCGGTGCTGGTAGGTATTTCAATCAGCCTCGACAACGTCTGCTAATGCAATTCAGGTGCCATGCTGTATGGAAACGCCATCTACTCTGTTGGCTCAATTCTTGTTGCTGCAGCGGCACAGGTCCGCTCATACAAATTCATGGTGGCTGGAAGAGTTATCCGGGCTCTCGGTGACATTGCGACTCAAGTTGCGCAGTACAAGGTCTTTTCCTCGTGGTTTGCTCCAGGAAACGGATTTGCATCTACTCTTGGATTTGAGCTTGGTATTGGCAAAATCGGTGCCTTTGCGGGCAAGTCGTCTGCCAACATTATCGCCAAAAAGACTGGCGACTTTGCTTGGGTGTTTTGGGTCGCCGTATTCATGAACATCTTTACCAATGTGATGACTGGTGTCTTTTACTGGTTCACCAAGGTCGCCAACCGAAAGTTTTCCGGTGTTGATGACCCTGCAACAGGCGAGAAGCTCACTGAGAAGACCAAGAAGTTTGAGATCAAAAAGGTATTGGAGCTGCCGTGGTCCTTTTGGTGTGTCATGGCGTTTTCTCTGTTTGAAACGAGTACAGCGATCGTGTATCTCCAAAATGCCACCGAACTTGCTGAGCAAAGATTTGGTACCGGGTCAATTGCAGCGGGCTGGTACAGTTCAGTTCTTCAATATTCTGGTAAGCATGTTTCGAGCTGTGACCAGGCAGCGCTAACTTTCCCAGGGTTCTTTGTGGTCCCATTATTGGGAATATTTCTTGACCTCTACGGAAACCGCATTTCTGTTTGTAAGTGATCTTTAAATCACAGCTTGACTCATCTAACGTTTTCAAGTGGTGTTTTGCGGTATTGGCATGTTTACTTCCATGCTTCTCCTCGCATTCTCCTCTGCAGTTAAAGGCACCGCGGCATCGTTTGGTGTTTTTGCATTTGCGTACTGCTTTGGCCCTACCACGATTGTCGACGGCACTCGCACCGCCATGTGGGACCACACAGTATTTGGCTCAGCCTATGCCATCAAGATTACATTGAATAACGCGTGAGCATTACAATCCCCGTTTTAGGTCGTAAGCTAAATGTGACAGGATGAACATTATTGTTCGCATCATTACTGGAAGAATCCAGGATGCTGACAACAACTCTTATGATAATGTGACTATTGTCTATGCCATTCTTGCCGGCTGCTCAGTGGTGGTTTCTCTGCTCCTCGCTGTCGTGGCGTGGCGATCAGTGGACCTTGGCCACTTGCAATGGACGCGAAAGATGCGCATCGCCCGCGGCCATATACTTAGAGAGAGAAAGGAGCGGTTTTATGAAGAGAATGGGGGACGAAACAAGAAGATTTCAATGGCATGCTTTGTAAGCCTGGTGATGCTGATACTCGGCAGTTGGTGTGCATACTTTTGGGGAGTGGCGACTGGAAACAACGACTAATTGGCATGGTGACGTAAATAGCATGAGAATATCTTGTGATGTTCTGATACCCAAGCTTAGATTTAGATACCACGAGTTCTAGCACAATTGGCATCCAATGCATTGATGCAGAATCTTAATCTTCGTACTCTTACCTTAGTTATTGTAACCCCTGTGTAGCCCGAGGCCATAAATTCTATACTATGCTATGCATCCTGTTCTCAGACGTAGGACCCCAACCGAGATCGGAAACTGGCCCGACAAGTGGATTCCCAAACCCAATCCTGGCGGGCGAAATGCATGCTGAGTAAGGGTGCAGCCCCTGATGCATGCGTTGTACAAGGGCGCGACACCTTGATTCCCGCCCCACATGGTTGAAGGCGCTGTTTTATCAATCGCATCAGATAATAGCGAGGGTCAGAAGACGGTACTCGTCACCTATCCAAATATTAAGTGAATCGCAGTGTCAAATCCATACACTATCCAGACAAGCAGTGGATTCCAAGTCACGATACTGTCTCAGCCGGAAATGACGGCCAAGATTATCAGATTGATACGTGGTGGGCCCTGCATAATTTTGCGCCCATGTGGACCTTGGCGGGCCATGTCTGACATGGGTCGACCTATTAATTGATCACCGTCCCGTCGAGGGCCTGACAAGTCTGCTGCTTTCTTTGTTTTGGGCGGAGCACTGGTTCGCATCAAGATTCAGCGCCCTCATGCCTCAAAGCCCGATCCGATTCGCAAGCCGGTCTGCAAGCGATTCGAGTTCAGTGTACATCTGCAATCCTGATGAAATCATAGCATCATGAATGTGCCTCGGAAGCCCCCGAGCCTGAAGCAGCTGCTGAACGAAAAGGCGTTGAAAGTATACGCTGCTTCTTTACTAATTCTCATCGTCGCATTCATAATCCGTCATTGGTTCCGCAAAGTAACCGTCAAGACAAATTATGAACGAATTCCGGGTGTCCGGCAAGCATGCACTGCATCACGGTATGGCAAGCGCAGTTCAACGCGAGAGAATTCATAAATGACTGACTGGAAAAGACAACTCAGAGGATATCTAACTCATCCTGGACTACCAGGATTCCCATCCATCGGACACTTTGTTCTTTTTTGCGTGTACATTACGATCAATGTACTCCTCTGCTTTAACATAACTGATACATCGAAAATAAATTTCTTAGCCTCCAGGTTTGGATGGTAAGTTTGCTCGAATTTCTGGAAACGTTTACTAACAAGGACAGGATGGCGACCGCAAACATGGCACTTTGTGTATTTTTGAGCTTGAAGAGTGGCCCGCTAACCCTCTCGCTATCAACTTCACATAACCGTCTGAACGCACTTCACAGGATTGTGGGCTACACCATTGCAATCTTGACCATTCTTCATGCCTTGTTTTACACCATATATTTCGGCAAACAAGGCCGTTGGCATGAGCTCATCAAAGGTGGCGGCAATGTCCAGGGCTTGTTCGCCGGAGCCACCATGCTGCTTCTTTTCATAGGCATGTTTAAGAATGTGGAATACGAAGTGTTCTACATCTGTCACATTGTTGGATTTGTGGCGACCCTGATTCTCTTGGACCTCCACAGACCCGATTGGACAAAGAACATGCCAAAGATAGTGGCTGTCATTGCTGTCATGTGGATGATTGATAGAATCATTCGCGGAGCCAAGTTGATGCTCAATGGAATCAACAATAACGCTACTCTGCATGCATTGCCAGATGGCGGAGTGAGGCTGGTGCTGAAGAAGCCGCTAGCAGGAGCTGTTCCGGGATCACACTGCACGGTGTGGATTCCGAGAATCAGCTCCTATCAAACTCATCCATTCACCATTCTTTCCAATGGTCCGTTTGGAATGGAGCTCATAATGAAGGCGTATGACGGGTTTACAAAAGATGCCTACGACTTTGCCATTGCGAATCCAAACCGCACCGTGTGGGCAGCAGCTGAGGGACCATACGGCTCAGTTCCAGATATGACTTTGTACGACAAGATCATTTTCATCGCAGGCGGTAGTGGTGTGACATTTACCCTTGGTCTTGCGAAGCATGTTACCGAACATCTCGAGTCACATACAGGCCCGACTGTTGAGTTTATATGGGCTACTAGAAGCATGGGTGAGTCTGACAAGGGTAGCCAAGAATGAGTCAGTATTAATCATTCGTTTAGATCAGATATCCTGGTTCAGGAATGAACTTTGTGAGCTTGCACAGTATTCTCGCTCCCGCTTGATGGTGTACGTCACTGGGATGCCATTGGCGCCCGGAAGTTCCCCGGCGCCCATATCTACTCTGCATCAACCGCAGGATTTCATCGATGAAACTTCTCCATTGATTCCCGAGTTATATCGTATTGGTAACCCCGAGAGTTTGATGGAAAACTTTGATGATCTTAAATTTTGTAAATTGGATGTCGAGGCTGCCATTGAGGAGGCCATGGCATCACATAAAGGCAGACAAAGAATCCTCATCGCAACTTGCGGGCCAAGACTGCTGATGAAGAAGGTGAGGACAACCGTGGCGGCATGTATGGTTGGTGGTCCTGATGTAGACATTTTGTGCGAGGACTTTGATTAGTCAACCAGCAATTCAAGGCCGTAATTAATAGCATCGAATATAAAATAGACGTACTCGAGCTATCACTAGCATACACTGATCAAGATATGTCTAACGTTAATTGACCATGTTGAACCCGTAAGCCAAGCTTCGGAAGGATATTATAATCTTATTCCAATTTGAACCTTTGTCTATGAATCAGTTAAAGACTAACTAACTAGAAATGCACAGGCGGTTATATTGTTATGCAATGACTTGATGTAATACATTATGCACGTGAGTGCTCGAAATATAAAATTCGGTCAGCCCTGACAGACTCTACAGACCCTAAATATGCAGACAGGTTTAGCAACAGTAACTTGCACCGTTTTATATCCCATGCACTTAGGCACCCCATTGAGTAGATGTCAATTTCACCTGACGTCATGTTAGCAATGTACATGTCTATTGACAACTTACTCACGTAGGAAGCATTGATATTGTCAATCACTGGGAGACCAAGGTTGGCTCCGGTGCTGGTCACTTCTTTCTCAAGAATCGTGATAGCCCGAGACACTCCGTCGACACCATACATGTTTGCATACATGAACGGGCGTCCAATGCCAACCGCTCTCACGCCAAGCGCGAGGAGCTTCATAATATCGGCACCGTATCGTACACCGCCGTCGGCGTATACCTCAATCTCATCAAAGATGCTGGGATCCTCCTGGTAGATTTCCCACGCAACCTCCAGAGGCGATGGCGAGCCGTCGAGGGAGCGTCCGCCATGGTTTGACAGAAAGATGGCAGGCGCACCGACCTCAATGGCCATTCGGGCATCTTCGACGGTTTGGATGCCCTTGGGAATAATCGGAAGAGACGTGATGGACTGAAGCTCCTTGTAGTACTCCCAAGTCATGAACGTATATCGGGGGTCGCGGCTCATGGTGGGATCCGGAGACAGTCTGAGTGGGCGGTAGGCAACTCGGTCTCCAACAGAGTCGATGGTCAGCACAATGGCTTTGAAGCCGGCATTTGTAATGTTGGAGAATAGTTCGCGAGGGAGATCGTCGCCCAGGTTGGACAGAGACACCTGAAAGGTCAGCCGCATTTCGCATTAGGACTTGCGAGAGCTTACCTGTTGCCAGAGTACCTGGCCATCCTTCTTTTTAGCCGCAATCTCGTCCATGGACAGACTTGAAGTCTGGGAGACCTTGATAGAGTTAATTGACGAACGTTTGTATCCCAAGGGTTTCTTACAATGTACAAAACGTTATGCTTGCCGGCACCCTCGACAAGGTTTCCCTCCGCACCAGGATCTGTGAGTCCCGCTTGGGCAAAGGGGCAGATGAAGAATGGCTCGTCGAATTCGTGTCCGAGGATCGATGTCCTGTTACTTGTCAGACCTGCACTAAGAAAACTAGTACCGTGCATACTTGAGACTCGAGTCGATGCCAGTGATGTTGACCATGACGCGAGGGCGAAATCGGAATCTGCTATACACCTCGAGGTTGTTTCGGTATGACGATTCACTGCCTGCACCATGGCTGACGTAGGCGTATGATGCGGCATCCATTGTCTTTCTCGCCCAATAGTCCAGATCCGGAATGCTCAAGATGCGATCCAAAGGAGGCAGCGATCCATTCTTGGGAAAGTCCAGGGCATTCTCTATTCTGATACCGGTCAGCCCTGACATGGTTAGTTTTCATAAACACTCACCCCGTGTCTACTTCATTGATAAAGGGCCTGGCAGCCAACGCCGAGGTGGCAAAAAGGAGTGAAAATGGAGTATACCGCATGGTTCCGGATTCAAAGACAGTACTCTAATGAAATGAAGTGTGTAAATGAGGACATCATGTTGTAAACGAGGTATAGCTTTATATAACAAATGGATTCCATTCCATAGCACTCAGTCTCATTACAATCAGCGCTCTCCACGTATACCGAGCTCGCTCTCGTTCTCGTATGCCCACCAGGTAGTTCATCATGGACACGCCTTGTCTCGAGCCGAATAGTGTCACAACCAAAGCACCACAAACTGCACCACTCGAGCTGCACCACACGAAAGCCGTATCCGTGGCGCAGTCTGTCACGTGCTCGAAGCAGCCGAAGCCCCTTTCGAAGACAGCAGACGCTGAGGCCGTGTCTAATTGATCCAGAGTGGAGGCTAATAATCTCAATCAGGGATCGCGCCTCTAGGCACAAATAGACTCTGGCGCCTTGATTGGACATTGCAATACGAGTGGAGAAGTGTCTCGTTCTCGGGTTCGTATCTCGCACCCCCACAGGGTCAATTAGACCAACCTTGTTTCAAGTCAACTGGCTGGGACTTTCGGTCGGGATTCACTGCCATAAAGCCAACGTCTCTCATTTTTCCGGTAGATCTATCTTCTTCGACTTTGGACTTTAAGAGTCCGGCCTCGATCTGTATCCGCGCCCGTAAACATCAAGACACCGGCCCGATGCCAAGCTGATGTGACTGCCCCAAGACATTAGGATTAGTGGCTGCAAAGAAAACCTGGACGCTAGCACGGTATACCACAATCAGATAGTGACCTTCCCCGTTTGAACTTGATATTCTACTATTTCAAATCATGAGTATCAATCCAGCCAGAATGAGCCTTACCCGCACCCGTGAGAGAACAGACCAATTTATGCATGATATCATTTTAAAATAAACGTTTCACTATTTTGGGTTTGGCTCGAGGCTTGGACAGGGCGTCGCGACGCGCACAGATCGGCGTCGCAACGCTTATTTGCTCCGCCACCTCGCGTTGGCCTTTTGAACGATTGAGCTCTCGTCCTTTTCCCAAGTTGCACCACAAAACCAAGAGAAACATTTCAATTGGACTTGAACTCTCCAGAATTGACAACGTCACTTCGGATCATCACCATGAAACGCTTGGGACACACAAAGTCGCGCACCGGTTGCCAGCGATGCAAGAAGAGAAGGGTCAAGGTCGGTCAATTCATTCTTACCAAAAGAGGACATGTGCTTACCTATCAAAATGCCAGTGCGACGAGGCAATTCCTTGCAGCGCATGTCTCAGGCACAATGTCTGGTGTAGTCTGCAGCCTGTCGGCTCTATACCCAGTCCACAAGAGAGCTTGCACACGTCTGGGTTAGGCGACAGGTTCATGTCCCGCCTCCAATCAAGAGTAAGCATGCATACGCAATGAGTCCATCACAACACTAACAGCCCGTCAGAGCCCGCAAGAGCTCGCAGAAACACCTTCGTGCAGAGACTCGGCCTCCGATGCGGAGCGTTTTGTCACGCCGGATGGGAAGAGCTCTTCGCTTCCAGATCCAGTGCCATACTTTTCCAACTTCTTTAGCCATATTCAACGGGGAAGCATGGAGGATTGGGCTCATGACCTCGAGCTGCTGCATCACTACACTGTAATCTCACACCGATCCTTTACCTTCTGGGGCGAATTGGGGGTCCACCACACTCTCCAGTACGATGTCCCTCGAGAGGGCATGCGCCATTCCTTTCTTCTCCACCAGATTCTGGCCTTTTCGGGATTTCACCTCGCATTTCTGGAACCAGAGCGCTATCACTTTTACTCGCTCCGAGCCTCCCAGCACCAAGACAGGGCCATCACCGGAGTCCGGGCAGCGTTGAGTGGCGGAATTACTCCAACCAATTGCCACGCCTTGTACGCAAGCTCAATATTCCTAATCATTTCCGCTTTTGCCACACTTCCGGGCTGCGAAATTCACAATAGCTCATTTTCCCCCTTGGATGGTCTCGTCGACATCTTCAACCTCGTCGACGGCATTTCCATGCTTCTCAACACGTCAGACCGCGATCTGCGCCAGGGTCCGCTCAAAGGCCTCTTTCCAGAGAAGGCGGGGCCCATCCCGACACTAGATCATCTTCAGACGCTCATTCATCAAGTTCAAACCTTGGATCCATGGCTGGTTGCGGACGAATCAGGCCAGGACACGGAAAGTGTGCGAGTAGCTGGCGAAGCAGCGCGATCTTTGACGGAGAGTCTGGTTTCCACGCACCAAAATTACTCGGTTGCAGCATCCGTCGAAATACGGGCCATTTTCTTATGGCAGATGAAGGTGACCAACAATTACCTGGATCTGGTCAGGCGGCGAAACCCGTTGGCCATGGTTGTCCTGGCCCACTACTGCGTATTGCTTCACTATGGGGAGACCAATTGCTGGTTTCTAAAGGGATGGGCTAAATCCATTACTGGCGCGATTTCCAGGGAGCTGGTGGGCTCCCCTTATGCGGAACTTGTAAATTGGCCGGAAAGTGTGATTAATTAAAGGTTCTGACGTCAGATGTGGTGCACCGACGAATAATGCTAGACAAGTGGACTGGAGATTTCGGCGTTAGGCGCATGTTTATTATTATGATTATTTAGATTCCCCATTACCAGACAGTCTACTTCTCAACTAGCATTCATTGTTGCAACACTGCCTCTTCTTTGTGAGCTTTGCCTCCGGCGGCGCTGCCGCGGGCCCTCCCCGCAAGCTCGAGTATCTAACGTATCGAATCTAGCCTCTATGGCTTCACTCATTTAGTCGGGGAGGAAATGGTTACGCCGCGAGCTTGACACGTGGAAATGCGGCTTTCCAAGCCTGTTATATCCATGCTCCATTTTCGAACTAACCAGCTTGCTACCACTTGAGTCATGGCGAAAGGTAACGTTGACTGCCTAATCAAGCACTACGAGGCGGACGACCAGCGCATGACTTAAAATAAATACAGGTATTCAGGGCAACTGCTGCATTGTGCAATGAATAGCCGCCATTGGCACATCTATCTCAAAACCCAAGTGTAGCTTTGCATTGAGATTCACGATGACTCAAGGGTAGTTTGGTATTTCGACCGCACTTGAATAGTTCTGGATGATTACGATATGGCCCTTACTGTATCGGATAAAAGTCGAGATACTCGGCATAACATCGATTCATAAACTAAACTAGTTCCGAAGGTCGCGTTCTTTGGAGGCCTGGTGAATGGTCTACTTGGTAACTATTGGCACAGCAACATTCAACGGCTTGATCCAGTCTTGCAGCTTCATTTTTAGTTAACTCCCAATTTAGCATATCATCTGGAAACTCTTCCAGGTGTCAATTAAGGCTTCGGTACCTACCGTTAAATGCCTGAGAATAGGAATACAATGCCTCCAAATAAATCATCTTAATCTTCAATCTATTAAATGGAAGTCCCCTTGCTACAGTCCTTCAGACCCTGTAAAGTAAACAGGAACAGTATCAACAGAGTATTTGTATATTCATAGCTTGGTTGCCGTTCAAAATATACAGAGGTGTTTGCTTAGACAAGCCAGCCCGAGGACACATCACAGGGCATTGACACTCTTGATTTGGATACTGAGAGATGATTTAGAATGAAGTTATGGGCGGCATATCAGAAGCAGCGATTGATACATATAATGAAATGGGGCGGTTCGATATGAGCAACACCACGCCCAGCCGGACAACAAGACGGACTATTCCGAGTGACCAAGAAAGGTGTGAATGACTTCAAAATGTCAATAAAACTCTCAATGATGTAACTTCCTAGGTCAAAACAACTATTAAATATCAAATTATAGTCAATCAATCAACCACTCAAAATGGATTCCTCCAATATGGGCCAAAAAACCTTGACTGAAGCTGGGGCCTCCTTTCTGGTGTTGCAACCAGATATCCTTAATCCCTAATTGCAGTCGGACTAACTATTATCCCTGCCGACACTCAATTCTGCCTACCCTGGACAAGAAATACCTCTTGCACCATCGCGATAAGACGAGATATCGGCCATCGATGCATGGCTTTGTGTCTTAGAAACAGAAGACGTGCATCCTGCCATGAGTTGTTGTGTATTTCGAAGACTAACCTGTAGTTGGAGATATCAATGCCCTCTCGCATTCAGGATCGACAGTTCCAGGGACTTGACGTTTTAGTCCGTGGAGGATGCTGATGAGCCTTGCAAATACATCGATATCTAATCAACGGAGGAAACTGGAACATGGTAACAAATGGGATGAGATTTATGGGACAAGCAAAAGGCTTCCAATAATATTCTTGCTCGCAGGATGCCAGTTGAGTCTAATTGGGCGGTGAGACATAATCCCGTCTTCGAAAAAGTTTTCGATGATTCCTAAGCAGATGGGTTCCGACAAATCTATTAATTTTCTATGATACACTTAATGGTACGATTGCCATCAGTTGGAATCCTTCCATCTTCACCAGTGCTTCTATGCCCGAGTGAGATGGACGACAGTTCATCTCAGTAACGCTAAGGGTTGTCAACCGGATATCAGCCTTGATGGACGCCTGACAAGGATGCATCACACAAGCAGCATAAAGCTCGCGCGTATAGCCGTCAAAGCATACGGATAATCTTTAGGCTTGGGCTCAAGGTTCTTTATAGTTGACCACAATAAGCCCTAGTGGGCTGGCGACCCACAACAATAAGATTCGTCCAGGACCACGGCCTCAGATGAGATGGTGCAATGTTCGAGATTTCCGCGATCCGTCAGAGCCGGCAGCCCGGGATTCGCTGCATTTATTTTAAGACATGACCCAGACGTCTCGATGCGGGGAAGATTCGGCCGAACAAGGCAACCTGCGACAAGGGGCTGTGCCTGGTCGAAGCCAAGACGGCTGACAATGGCTTGATCAAGTGTGTTTTTAGAAACCGGCAGCGGCAGAAGCATTTAGACTTGCAGGGCTGAAGTTTGGCAGGGGCCGTGCGGTGACATTGACAATTTCCCGTCGATCAACACGGGCGGCGGTGCTGTCGGTTTCGCGTTGGGGGTGGGGTTGGGCTGGATGTTATGCAAAAATAGCCCCTGCGATACCGAAACCGAGAGCGATGTTATCAACTTGTGGAATACTGCACAGAGCACGTTTACAGACGGTCTTACCGATCTATGAAATGAAAACTTTGATAAATACTCTGTTGACGGCATTGATTTTATTCTGCATCTCCTCTGCATCTCACTCACACTCAATCCGATCCAATCTACACCAATTCTCACATCTCCACCTCCTCAATCCGACATTTTCACCATGGTCAACTTCTTCAGTCCTCGGGTCAAATCCCCAGTCCACATGGTTCAATTGTTCATTGTGGTTTCGGTATTGATTCTCTCGGTTGTGCGAATGTTTACACGACCCGCCGCTGCGCCCAGAAGCCGAGCAGGCACAATGTCCCTGGGAATGGTATGTCTACCTACAATTCAAAACATCGCCTCGCTAACAGAAACAGAGTGCCAAATCCCTTATTCTCTTGCTCTACGAGATCCTATCCTCGCACGTCGGAATGTTCAAGAAGTGGGCCAGCCTGAAAGCATACCTGATTATCAATGCATTGGAAGTCGTCTTTTGGGGTGCTGTCGTGTTCCTGACGATCCAAACGAATCTCAAGTGGTGCGAGGGAACTTACTGCATCCTCGCCTGGGTCATTGTCGTGCTTGGAATTTTGATGAGGTACATCTACTCGTTCCATCTGATTTAGAAGAAACTAACAAGACATAGCAAACTAGCAGCATACATGACCATCATTGCCTACCTCGACTTCCGATTTTTCCGAGAGAATGGAGTCGAGCGGGGCTCCAATACCAAGTACGATGCCAGCAACGCAGTCGAGATCGAGTCCATCGATGGTGATACGGCATACAAGGGATCTGGCACCCACACACCCCAGGGTGCTGGAGAAAGCTTGATGGCTGCCCACCCCTACTCGCATCGCCAGTCTCGCTCACTGTCCCGAGGACCCCGGGATGTCGCTGCCCCCAAGTACGAGAGCTATCGAAACGACCACCGACAGGGACGACGACACAGCGATGCTGGACTACAAAACGATGCTGGATTCCAAAATGCGCCCCCTCAAAGCAGCGGAGTGCAAAACGGCATGTCACACAACGCTGCTCGATTCAACCCAGAGCCATATAACGGATACGGGGCCGGCTATGACGGTCAACAATACTACCAAGAGTACCCAAGCTACGGCAGACAGGGGGGCTACCAGTAAAAGGCGTTGCCGATTTTTAGAATATTTCACGGGTTATCAGCCGAAAGCGATTTCTTTACTGAGCATTTACATACCACTTTTCTTTTGTACACGGGGTTTGGGCGAGGTTATAGACATGGATGGTTAAATAGGAACGGATAAATACCAGGTTCTTTTCCAACTGAACACGATTATCTGCAAAGTGACACAACTCCTTGAACATTTGCCTCCGGCGGCCCTCCGAGGGCGCTGCCGCGGGCCCTCCTCGCAAGCTCGTCAACCAGCGCCAAGTTCATTCATCTCTCAAGGCCACCTAGAAGCAGCTTTGTAGATCCAATCATGTTCGATCAGGATTTGGCATAACCCTAGGTACCTCATTTAGAGGCAAGCTGGAGCTACTTCACTTCGCGTACGTGTGCTCTATCTTCGTCAGCTTTGTCTAACAGTACAAATCGGCAGAATTGTGAATTCGCCATGCTAGTTCACCACGCTAAACTGACTTTAGCAGGTGTTCCCGCACTATCATTGCTGGAAATTGGCTCTAACCAATTTTGGCTGTGCTTACCGGGTTGTCTCAGCAAGGGTCTTCGGAACGCGACGCGAGTATGACGTAGGTGATGGATCTCTCTCGATAGAATGCTTCGAGGCAAGCGATGGTTCAGTAAATTGGGTCAATTCTGTGACGATGTATTCTGTCTAATCATGCAATCTCGACACCGACTGAAGCACAAACACAGTAGCCTGCACTCCTGCGCCCGGTCGATAGTCTTCGAGTTGAGCACTCAGAATCTCAACTTTTCCTGCATCTCTCAAAGCAAAAACTTCTGCCTCGTATCCATTTGCTTTCCAGAATGCTTCCCTAACCGTGCCAATGACAAACCCGCCCGGCTTGACAACCCGGACAAATTCGCCCAAAACCTTGGGTCCGACATGGCCCTGTGTCAACGTTCCCACGCAGACAACAATGTCATAAGACTGGTCTGGTATAGCCAACGGCTGGGAGAGATCTGCGATTTCGAGCGACCGATAGATGCCAGCCCTACGGGCAACATTAAGCATGCCAGGGCTGAGATCAACGCCATCAAGTTTCTTGGCACCCAGCTTGGCGAGCTGTGCTCCGACAAGGCCAGTTCCACATCCGGCATCCAGGATTTCAATATTTTTGTCGATTTCGGGCGTTTTCAACACCCGCAGGACATATTCGGCAGCGACTTTTGGACCGGCATAGGCCTGGGACCCATCCGACATGTCCTTTTCGTAGTTTTCTGCCCACTCATCGTAGACGGACTTGGCCTCGGCGACGTTGGAAAGGTTAAAGACACGATTGATTCCGGACATGATGATGATGAAGCGTTATTTTTGGTCGTGATTGATGGGATATTTATGTTCAAGTCAGGCAATCCAACCTTGGGGTAATGCAAGCTAAACCCTTCTTGGAAAGTGTTGACGGCCTCACCAGAACAAGGTTGTTGATTCCGACCGTCGCGCATATGGTTTCAGAGTGGTTCCAGATCAATTCCAATGCCCCGTATGAATGGCTGAACCGGGTGTCGTGAGTCCCGTCCAACACGTTCAAGACGGGTTGTAGGGTAGGTTGAGTGATCAAGGGCATCATTACTTCCTTCAACCAACAAATGGACATTTTATCATATTAGGTTTCAAGGGAAACCGATTAATGACGGGTGGTTTTTATTTCTAATGTTCCATTGTAAATGACCATTGTTCATGAGATAATGCACAATTGTGCTGCGTTGAGGTTTAAGTTGACTTGACCCAGTTCAACTTATACACTATAGGAAAGCTTTCTATCGTACTGTGAAGTAACATACACTCAGGCAATACTATCAAATGAGAACTACTGCAATTGAGCACTAAGCAAATGAAGCCACTGAGGAAATCTAATCGGTCTTTAACCAAGAATCTGCACAAGACCAGCTTGGACATGGACCACAATTGGAGGAATTCTTCCAGGTGCGGGGTCTTTAGTGGCAGAATGGGGCGCTGTGGCGTAGCATCACGTGCGCACCCAATTTCCCGGTTCTTGTTGTCTTAGCTTGGCCTCACTCACGCATCATTCGCGACCGGGCTGTTGGCTCCTTGATTGGATTGGATCGCTCAATTGGCATCTCGCTCTATGAATCTAGACGGAGCAAGCCCCTTGGCTGTGGGGTACAATGAGTGCCACCTGGACGCCGCTTTATGAACACCATGTTGATGAGAATACCGAGATTGCCCTTCACCAGCTTTGCGCAACATGCGCCCGGTTCAGAGATGAGTCGCATATTCTCCGTCGCCTGTTTAACGGAGACAAAGTACGCCTCTGGACCACAGAAACCTTGCCCCTTTGCAAGGCCTCCGAATTAAAGACTGGCTATCTCGATGGATGCCACCTGTGCGCCTTGCTGTGGGCGAAAGCGGAGGGTCATTCATTCAACCCTGAATCCAGCATCGTCCTTGATCTCCAAGCGCGCAACTTTTCCGTCGAATACAACCTAGAGAACCAAGCCTCTGTCTTTGAGAGTTTTTGGCGGAAGCATTTTCCTCCCTTCATGTAGGTCATTTGCTCCCACATGGTAATACCACTAACCATACAGGGGAAATTCGGGTGTAATTATTATGCAAATCCGTACGGAATCGACCGGTGAAACAAAGAATAAAAGACTGCACCCCAGCGGCAACGTTTTGTACTTGTATCTATCATCAAGTGAGTGTCGAGCAATGCTGGCGATAACTGCTAACAGTCGTAGACCCAAACCTGAACCCGATAACTCTCAACGCAACAACAGAGACAATATCATCCAAAAATGACAAAAAGATGGCCCGGATAAATGCTTGGTACTCCGAATGCCATGAAACCCACTCCAAATGCAACGCCTATTCTCAGATGGTGGCACCAACGGACCAGCTTCCTTCGCGACTTCTGGATCTCCGAGGAGAAAAAGTCAGGCTGGAATGTAATGTGTCGCACACTCGACTCCAGTACACCACGCTCAGCCACATATGGGGATCTGACCCATCAGCTACACTTTGCTTGACCAAAGAATGCCTGGAAGACTTTACCTCCGACATCCCACTGTCTTCATTGCCAACAAAATACCTTGAAGCCATTCGGATCACTCGCGCTCTGGGATTTCAATACCTCTGGATAGACTCGCTCTGCATCATTCAGGACTCAGAGGAAGATTGGGCGAAAGAGGCCTTGAAAATGGCTGGTGTATATGGCTGCACGGCTTGCAACATTTCGTTTGTCTACCCACCGTCTGAGCAGCCGAGCAAGAAGCATCTCCGAGACCCTAGGCTAAGCATCCCATGCCGGTTATCCAAGCCACAGAAAAAGAGGGATGAAAATGACAAGACAACCACCCTAGTCGTCCAACACACGCCAGGCTTTATTTCCAGATTTTGGTCGCCCAATACGTACAAGCAATACTGGCCTCTGCTCTCGAGGGCATGGGCCTTTCAAGAACGACTCCTATGTCCGCGCAACCTCTACTACGGACAGGACCGCCTGATGTGGGAGTGCTGCGAAAAGATTGAGGACGAGTTCTGGGGCTCGTTTGAGAATAGCGCTCGGTCGAAAAACCGATTCTACGCCATATTCGCCGGCATCGAGAACGACCCCACAGGCCGAAACATGTTTGAGTCTTTCAAAGGACAATGGCATCACCTGATTGAGCAGTACCGGCTGGCAGACCTGAGCTTCGAAACAGACCGCGTCATTGCGTTTGCGGGCATTGTCGGGGCCATTCAGTCTCACACCGGGCTCAAATATCTGGCGGGCGTCTGGAAGGAATTTGCCGAGTTTGGCCTTCTCTGGGTTGTCCATCCTCCCGTCCCTGTTGGCGACTTTTGTCTGGGACAGAGCGAGACGGAAACTGCTCCGTCTTGGTCATGGTTCAAGGTACCCCCTCATCCTCCGTCACAGCTGGAGGGCAGGGACACTATCGATTTCCACGTGTACGCTGCCATGCATTCGCGCTCCGCCCATGCCATCTACCAGATGCACATCGTCTCGTTTGAACACCCGTCAGCTGCCCCTGGTAGTGATACGTTATTGCACAATTTTTCCGGCTTGAGCATCACGCTTCGGGCCAGGAAAATACCATGCACATTTGAATGGGATGGAGATGTACTGCGTCTTCTGCCCTTGGGACGCCATCAGCTTTCGCGCAGCTACCTGGAACCCAAGAATGCCATGCACTACGTACATGACGACGTGCATTTACTGCCTGAATCCTCAGTCCCCACTGGAGCATTCATGATCTTGACCATGTTTGAAGCCTGGGTTTCAAAATACGACGAAGAAATTACTTATGATATGGCGGACTGGCCACAGACCGAGGCTGGGGAGGGAACCAGAACCCTGTGGCAATATGCAGGGCTCGTTGTGCTCCCGACAGACCAGAACTTTACAGGTAAAGACGCCTGGAAACGTATCGGTGTTTTTATGTATTCGGATTTTGTGGATGGACGCGGGCTCGTTGAAATTCCATTTGCATGGGATGAAGGCGAGGAGGAAGTCACAATAGTCTGAAGTGAGTTTTGCCGATGGGTCAGTGCATAAATCTTTCACGGTGAATGAGAAACAATCCATTTGAAAAGGGCCGAAGGCGATGGCACGGGAATGTGCCGTGAGGGACCCAGCCGCGATTGAGACAACCGGGTGGCTACTATGGCTGAACTTGAATCACTGGGGAACGTACCAGCCGAAGATGAGTGTTGAGTGAGTGCACAGAGATTGCAACCAACCAGCACGCCCCGTCTCATCGAGTCGCGACCGATTCACAACTCAGCCATGACGCATAGTGATCACTTCGGAGGCATCTCGGCCAATGGGAGAGCGGAGAATGGAACATGTACCATGGCAAGCCAACATTTGCATAGCACACGGCATCTGCAGCCGCGGGAAGTGACACGGCAGCGCGGGTTTGTCAGGCGGCCAATAGTCCTCAGCCAGCGAACCACCTGATGGGCCGGCGGCAATCCTCGCATGTTGCGGCGATGCTGACCAGCCTCAACTGATTGTCTGATGCCGAAATATCGGATTTTAATTTGAGACAGCTCTTCCCTCTCACGTTAGCAACCAACGCCGTCCCCCAGCGACAAATCGGTATAACTTCAACTGACAATAGACGTCTGCATCATCCAATTCGTACAAGACATTTTATTGTTCTTTCTGTTCTTCATACCCCGCCAAGAGAAAATTGTCGCCATGACGCTCGGAATCGCCCTTGCAGCCTGCTCAGATGACCACACAAAGGACGGCATTGCGCTATTCCAGACCGGGAACAACATCGAAGGACAATGCCTCAAGACGTTCGAATCAGGCACCGAACCTAGTGTTCAAGAACAGGGTGTGTCTGTTTCTCATACTCTCGAGACTTACGATATTATTCCGAACTCGGAGATAGCCACTGTTAAATTTGGTGCCCTAGATTTTGTCGCAGCCATCACTAGGCTCGAGGATTACTCAAAAGGTGTTCAAATCTCCTTCATCTGGCCATGTGTGCAAGCCTTGAGCCCGGCGTGCTCGAAGAACAGAAAGGTTGCCATTTGTGCATCCGAATCTGATATCTGGGTGTACTTGCTCAGGTGCGTCGTTCCCGCTGTTTAGCAATATCTAAATGAATCAAAAAACGAGCTTTCAATGCCAACTCATGCTCACAGAGGCGACACTGCGGCTGAAGTCAAGTTGGTTGAGTTTCAACGCAGTGACGAATCTGAAATGACCCACCTTGAAGGCAGTGGCGTGAAGTTGAACTCGTCACTGGCTGCCTGGTTCGATCCCAAACCAGAATACCGCCACTTTGTATGCCAAATGGCGAACGGTCAGTTGTTGGAGTACAACGTGGTGAACTTGGAGAGTATGTCTATCGTCGTAGCGAACACTGGTTTAACAGAATACTAACAATTCCAGGCAATCTTATCCCAGCCACTGACAATGCCCGAGACCTCACACCGATTGCGGTGACATTCTTTAAGCGCAAGGTGTATCTTTACTATGCTGATGCTGATGGTAACCTGCGCCGTACTGTCAAGAACGGCGGAGCATGGAGCAGCTCCGAAGTTGTTGCTGGCAGTCCCAAGGTTGGACAAAGCCAGTTGACGGTCACAACCACCAACGATCTCAATCATCTCTTTTATTTAACCTCCGAGTCGTCGAATGATGTCAAACATGTCATCGACGCAATTGCGTAGCTGAAGTGGGATGTGGAGTTTTAGGGAAAAAAAGTGAATAGGGATCGAGTCGGGACCATAGCTTTTGCAATATGCAGTTGATGCTTCTCATTAGCTGAGGTGGGAACTGGTACACGTTTTTGCTCTAAACCTCCATAAATTTGTATTGCTCTCAAGTACTAGACAAAGCTCGGAGTGTCCACCTGGTCGGACAATTCTCTTCCTCGAGCCCTAAATTGGACACAGCGCCGAAAGTACAAGCGGTAAATAGAAAATAGCCCGGTAAAAGCAATCAACTTCCTGTAAGATGGCCTGTCGCCAAATGGGGCTGAGCTTTAAGAACCCACCCAGACGCGGTAGCCTGCGGGTGATTGAAGTCAATTGCACTGAGGCCCATATGTAGATTGCCCTTGTCCAACGACGGACCAAAACTCCTCGACAAACTCCCATTGACCTGATGTAGCTGGCCTCACTGCAAGATATCGTCGGTTATCTATAGGAGGCTGCCAATTGCCAGGACATCCGTCCACCATGATGCCACCGGCCTCAACCAGGATGCACCAAGCGGCGGCCACGTCCCACACCCAGCAGCCGCACTCCCAAAAGGCTTCTTGCTGGCCTGCCGCCACTCTGCAGATGGCGATGGCAGCTGATCCAATGCACCGAAGCGAATTGACAAACGCACCTCCAGTTGCAGTAGTTCGGGCTAGCTTCGTGAAGACTTCGAGATTGAGTTCAAAGTCGGGCCCCTCTCTGTCGCTGCCCCATTCAATACCGATGCAAGCGGTTTTTAATCCCTCGCAGGGTTCGGAATAGAGGGGGAGCTTTTTCTTGTCGCCACTGGACTGGAAATAGGCGCCTTGGCCCTGCACTGCGCTCCAAAGCTCGTCCCGGAACGGATTGAAGACGACGCCAACGGTGGGTTTCTTTTCAACAACGAAGCCTATGGACACGCATACTTCCGGGTTTCCATGAACAAAGTTTGATGTTCCGTCGATGGGATCAACAATAAAGATGGGCATGTCTGTGATTTCTATCCCAGCTTTGTAAGACTCCTCCCCGACAAAGGCAAATTTGGGGTATTGTTCCTTTAGCCGTTGGCGGATGAAAGCCTCTACGGCCTGGTCGGTTTCCGTGACCACATCGGCGGCTAATTATTAGCAAGTTCAAACAGTGAAATGAAGCCCAGCTTACTATTTTTCTTGGAAGCAATCGTGAATGAAGTCGGACGCGCAGTTTTAATGATGGCGCCAGCCTCTCTGGCAATCCCAACCATACAGGCGCAGAGCTCTTTCAGGTCAGTCGAGTCCATGATTTTGCTTATTTGCACAACTTTCAACTTTGGGAGATTACCTGCTATAAATCCATTATTAAGATCTCGGACCCTCTTCATCTTTCTTTAGGAGGCCTACCTAAGGTGTCGCGTCGCCTAACAGTCTTCTGGCTCCATCGGCAAAAGATACAGATTCGCTTAGAGATAAGACAACCTGGCTAGCCTTGATCAGAACTAGCACATTGTCCTGCAGGCATGGTGCAGTAAGGCGGGAATAGCAGCAAAATATGTACTAGGCTTGTCAGCGGGCCCAAACTCATAAAAAATTGCCAAATAATGATTCCGTGTTGGAGAATGGATACCGACAATGGCAAGTTAGTGCACGTGGCCTAATGTTTCGCCCTCAAGCGCTCGCGCTGAGAAGTGGGACGTCGGCTCGAGCGACAAATTGATGCTCGGCTCGCTCTCTTATCGCCGCCTCTCCCGTGTCGTCAATGACATGCATTCTCAACGGCGTTCATGCAGGAGCACGATGAACCACAAACCGACAACAGGGTACCGAGGGAGGGTCCGCAGCGGCTGCTTGACCTGTCGCGCTAGGAAGGTCAAATGCGATGAGGCGAGGCCCATTTGCAATAATTGCACCCGGCTGCAACGGAATTGTGTGTACAAACCGAGAAATAGCCATCGAATTGCTGCATCGGCCCATATCGATGGAGCCTCCGATGCCACATCGACACAATTCACGCCGAGCAATTCCCAAGGACCAGGAATCTCTCCGCCGTCGTCAACTCCGTCTTTTGATGACTCCAACGACCAGTTACCCGAAACGGACCATGTTTACAATCGCGATGTCACTAACCGTCTGGAAAAGGCTCTGCGGTGCTCGCAGCTCCCGCTTAGCCCTGGTGGAAGCCAAGTAAATGCCGGCAAATCCCCCGCCACTTTCATATCGAGGGACATACAACTGACGACTACAATGGACCTGCTTGATGCGGAAGGCAAAAGTTCAAAACTATTCTCGGCCTTTTTCCTCGAGTTTGTCGAATGCCCTGGAATAACGCCGTACGATACCGTCAACTGGGAGCTCATGAAACACCACGCCGTTGAGATTGGGGAATTCTGTCCCGCAGTCTCTTTGGCTATTTGCGCTGCTTCGGCTCTGCACAAGGCTCAGTCATACGCCTTGTCATTGTCCAAGGCGCTGACACTTTACAGCTCAGCCAAGCAGGCCTTTGAGGAACTGTTGACTGATGGCCAAGACTTTGGCATTGCCCTCGTTGCCGCGTTTATGTTGTGTTTGTTTGAGCTCATTCATTCTGGTGAGATTACTCCGACCTTGAAGCCGGCCGATGCGTTCCTACCGAAACTTGAGGTCTGGGCTAAGGACCCTTCCACTCATTCGGAGTTATCAATACGAATTGTCACATGGCTAAAGATTCTATACGCGACAACGTTGCGTGGAGGAGGCATGGGACTCATTGGCCATGACGTGTACAATTTACTTCCAAGCTACGATTTTGTCTTGCCCAACATTAAACCTCCGGCAAGCTATCAACCGGATGTGTCAACATACTTATACGACGTACTGAGTGGTCCCATCTTTGACTTTTACTTTCGTCTCCAACTGCTTTCCGGAAGTATTGCGCAGTTGACTCATTACCACCGCTCGCGAACTAGAGGCGTTGACCAAGAAGAGGTTGTTGAGAAAATCGCAACCATCAAGTCTCGCATTCGGACCTTTTGGCACAACAGATGCGCCACCCAGTATCAGACCCCCGAACAACTGCGCTCCCAGCTTGCACCTAAAATTGCGAACCAAATAATATCTCTAATTGGCCTCTGTGCGGCCGCATATCATGCTGAAATCGTGGAAATGGACCGCGTTTTGGGCGACCCAGTATCGCAATGGACAGATTCACGGCCGTCTCTGGACGCCATCAGAGACCTCGTGGATGGAGAATGGGCTCGAGTCGAACAGGAAGAGACGGGTACACTAAACCCCGGATATCTTCGTCCATTGTTCATGTATGCCATTGAATGCATGGACTCGGATCGTAATCAGTGGGCAGTAGACCGCATCGCCGAGATTAACAGTCCCGACTTTTTTTCGGCGTTTGCCAAAGCACTTTCCGACGCTCAGATGGCAAAGGATAGGCGGGTTACTTCTAAATATTTCTGCATCTCATATTTTGGAGTGCCACCTCCGTTTATGTAGGCGTTGGAAGGAGTGGGCTTGAGGTCGTCTTCAAGTTCATAATTTGGAGCCATTGAGAAGGGCTTATGAGTAAAGATGAGCTAGTTTATATTGCAAACTACGTAACTCCCCTACACGCCGGCACACCACTCCAATTCGCCACATTTCCTCTGCCCATTGGGAAATGCAACTACTCTATCCCCAATTAAACCTTTGAGTCGGTTTCTTCAATAGTCTCGGCCAGATTGATGGGCATCTTGGAAAAGCTCCGAGCAGCAACTCTCCGCTCAAAGAGAATGTCCATCTCAGCCGTTGTTCGGTCCTTGGATTCGGGCACGCAAAAGAAACCAAAAAGAACTGAAATGAAGCAAGCGCCCGCCCAGAAAAAGCCCGTCTTTGCCCCCCAGTTCCACTCGCTAGCATTCAATTGGTACGGTGTGAGGGTGCCGGCAGCAATGCTGAGTACGGTGTAGGTCCAACGGGCGATAACGACCGACTTGCTTCGTAGGAGAGTTGATGGGATCTCGGAGCAAATCGTATTGGTGACGGAACCCATCGAGCAGTTGTACAGAAAGTTGGAGATGATGAGGATGGATCCAATCGCCCAAGAGTATGCAATGTTTCCGGACTCAGCTTGGAGCACGCCAAGACCCCCAATCACCACCATGAGAACAAACATCATGACGAGACTCCACACAAAGATTGATCGGCGACCAAACACGGGCAAAAGAACCCACTAAATATGTCAGCATGAAAAACTAGCGGAGTTTGGTGGGATTACCGTAAAGAGACCACCGGCGAGAGCCAGAGCGTAGCCAACAATCGTCATGTTGAAGGCTTGAGTGCTGGGAAGACCAGCTTTTTCGAGGAAATAGGTCGAATATCCACGTAGAGGGTTGCCACTAAGAACCTGGACGCAATAGACACCCATGACGATCAAGGTTCTGCGAAGATTGACTCCCTTGAAGCAGGCAATATACGAGGTCTGCGCATCAACTTGGCGCTCGTGCTCCGTAGTGACCACCATGAGAGCTATCTGCTTGTCAAGATCAAGACGTGCGTCACCTTCAGGCATGAGCCTCTTGAGCGTTTCTTTTGCTGCCTCCAGTTGACCCTGTCGAACAAGCCACCAGGGCGATTCCGGGGCGAAAATCAAGACGGGAAGTATGAGGACCGGCCAAATCCATCTAGTCGCATTAGAATAGCTTCAGAAGCGCCAAGATGAGCACTCACTGTATAGCAAAAGGCACTCGGTAGGCCAAATCTCCCGGCAAAGTGAGGACTCCTCTGAGTATGCCTGCGCCAATCAAATGCCCAATCGCCTGAACCGTCAGCATTTGTTACTTGCAATCAAGACGTTCCTTACCCATCCCATGTTGACGTAGGTCGTAAGATAAGGTCGCAGAGCGGCGGGCGCAACTTCCATGGCGTAAATGACGGGAACCGTTTGAAACACACCCAATGGAATGCCTTTGACGTTAGAATGAGTTATGACGACTTGTAATGGACATACCAAAAAGAATCTGACCAGTCAACAACACTTCCAGGCGGTTGGCGAAGAAGGGGATGAAAATGAAGCCAACAATGAAGAGCATGCCGATAATCAACGTCTTGCGGAATCCGAAGCGCTCGCTGATGTATCCAGAGATTACAAGACCCATGAGCTGACCGATAGCAGAGCCATTGCTGAGACCAGCCGTCCACGGAGCACTAATCTCGTAGGAACCATTGCCTGCGGGTGCTCCGTATCGCTTCTGGAAAGAAGGCTGCGCAATTAGGTTGCCGACGAGCATGGTGTCGTATCCTTCCATTATAATGGAGGTGGACACGACAACGCTCCAGAACACGGCCTTGGGGCTCAACTTGATGGAGCTCAAGAGCCCTAGGCTTTTGTCCTGGGTTGCAGCATCGGAAGCATCATGAACCCAATCATGGATTGTCGCTTGTGGTTGGGAGCTTACTTCGGGAACCTTTTCTTCCATTGTGCGAGACATGTTCATGCTCTTGGCGAAACTGGTTGGATGGTGAGCTCGTACTTGTTGCGTTCATCGAATGAGCTTTATATATTAACCGTCCCTTGCCTATTTCTCAATAAAGGTAGGCGTTTACGCTTCAATCTAGAAGTTGAAGACGACGGACCAACCAGTCCCAGCTAGACGGTTCCCACGTGCTCAGCCAACGCCAGTGGGTAAAAGCTTGCAAGGGTGGCCATGTTAACGTGTCGCTTCAATTGCCGAAATACTGGGTCCTTTATCAGGCTCTTATCTCTAGCCGACCACAAGCTAGCGCGGTCTAGTGTATTGGATGCGAAGCCACGTGGGAGCTGTCGAGTAGGATTTGTTGCTCATTCCAGGTGAGGCCATTACACTCACGTTGGCGGATGCAACTCACGCGAGGATGTCGGTCAACACGGGTCTGTCTTTGGAACTTGAACGACAGGAAACATTACTGCCATGATTTCTAAAAGACGAAAAAGTTTGCACTCGATGAGAAATTTAATGACAAAATAAATTTATGTCCCAGTCTAACAACAGTGTTGCGTCTGAGTTGCCTGCCACTCTGTTTCTTCAATGCAAGGGCTGAACCAATCATCTTTTGTAATACCAACAGCAAGCTAAAAATCAGTTTACTTATACTGGTTATTTTATTTATCTATGTTCATTGGTAGGAGTCGCTGCGAAGTGTCGGATTTTTGGCACCATCGCTAAGCTGTTCTGGTGTTCAATGCTCCTCGCCCATGTAGAACAGCCGAGAAAAATGCAGCATGCTCTCAAAAGTGCAAAACTCCAATGGCCCAAGCGCAATCTCTGTCTGCACCACAGGTAACAGTTCCCCCAGAACCTTCTCCAACTCAGCCTTGTCGGGATGGCGCAGCCAGTAGGCTACGCTGATGTGAAATTCGTACTTGAAATGGTTTGGCGCTCTAAAGCCCAGAGCATCCGCCAGCCTATCCCTCAGCCTCCTCATTCGCTGTTCTTCTTCGACCGTCTCTCCCTTCAGCGCAAGCCCGAAACCAGCAATCATGTCGCCGAAGCCGTAAACTTGCATTTTGTACGGGGGTGCCAGACCGTCTCTCTCCAGTTCCGATCCGAGTTGCTTCAAGCTGTGTGTAAAGTGTTTCGTTGATGCATCAAGAGAGCTCTTCTCAAGCCCGTCCGGCCACATTCCGGGTTCGCACTCTGACTCTCTCTGGCCGTCCAAAACGGTCATGTGCCATGAGTCCGGTGGTAGGAGCCGAGCGACCGGGCCTATGGTTGGGTGTGATTTGAGAGTGTCATAGACTTGGCGCAGAGCTGGCTGGAGTGGAGAGTCTTCCTGGAGGTGACATATTATCGTGTTGCCGGGGTATCTCTGGGCCACACCTTCGGGATCAAATTTGAATGGAATTCCCAAAGGGTAAGGTGATTGTGCGGAGGTGACTGTCAAGATGTTGGTCGACATTTTGACGTTGGCTTTGGGTTCGGGTCAAGTTAGCGCTTGAAGAAAGGTAAGTGAGGTTTTGCGTTAACGGTAGGGATTGTTACCTTTATGTTTAAATCAGGCCCTGGTCGTGTAGCGTGCGCTTTTGATTCGGTCTCGTGGCGATCTTGATGACTGTGGGGTTTCGGCACGAGATAGCTTCGGTTAGAGATATGAAGTCGACGCTAGACCTGGCGCTCTCCCAATGGACCCATGAAGAGCCCACCAAGCTTGGATCGGATCCGCTGGGCGACAATGACGTTGTGAACTCACGACGACAGCTTTGACTCTGTTAGTAGGGGAAGAGAGATGAGACGTAGAAAGAAGACGTACCTTGAAGTAATCATCAGCACAAGGCGTGCTTGGAACCTGCGCGGACCGATTTTGCCCGGTAGAGAATGTCAGCTTGCACGAGAACTATGAGAATGATAAGTAGATTTGCCAGAATGTTAGACAAGCTGGGTTTATATGACGGTCACATGGGAATACAAAGCTGACGGGAAAGAAGTGAGAGACAGAACAGATGGATATGTAGTAAAGTAACTACAATGTTCTTTGGGCTGGCCTGCGGTGAAGACGCGCTCCCAGACGACCAATGTTTCCCTGCTGGCCATCCCCGTGCGACCACCACCACCATGACAAGTCGTTCCATCCGCCATTTATTGATCCTCTAGACCCTGCCCACTGCCACCGGCATCATTCATCTGGGCGCATTAATTTTGAGGAGTCGAGTTCTGTCTTGCGCGAATAGCCTCTCGCTTTGGAGCCTTGTCTGCTTATTGCCTCTCACCACGCTCCTTCAAAGTGGACATGTCCCCCTTTTGGGAGACGGACTGACTTTGCGCGTTAGCCGACTTCCAGTCTATGTCAGCCAACTCCCGGTGCCCTTTTCCTGGGGTAGGCATAATGTCGCCATCGAAGAGGAGTATGCCCACTCTACGGGCGCCCGTTAGTTGTTGGTATTTTTCCAGGGCGGAACGAGCGTCAGTGACGCAAACCGGATTCTGATTCCCGACGGCTAGATCCGTCATATTTGTGTTTGGGCCACACACATCTCTGTTTCGGATACTGACATCCGAGGCTTCACCAAGGTCTGATCCTTGGACAGTCTGGTTTTGGAGTTGAGACCCAGGGCCGTCATAAACTGGTCCTTGAGCTCCGAAACCACCACGTCCGCCTTGAAGGTCACCTCTTTCACGCCCACTTTGGGCCCATCCTGACCCCCAGGCACCTTGGACGGTGACCGGGCGATCTCCTCCTCGTCCTGCTCCCTGCCCTCCTTGCCCCCCAGCGTCACCACGCCCGCAAAGGGCTCCTCGGCTTCCCCCAGACTGGTAAGCCAAACCCTGAGGATTGTCGCTGGTGCTGGCACTGGCGTCACTGTTATTGGCCATTGTGTCGTTGATGGTGGAAAGCGTTTAAAAAGATGGTAAAGTCCGTAATGAAGTTGGTGAAGTGAAGTTGGTGAAGTGAGGTTGCCAAGGTGAAATTTTGAATGCTGGTGTTGAGTCATCAGTTCGTTTGCCAGCTGGCTACCACCCGAAAGAAAACGCGTCGTGCAGCTAATATCGAAGACGCCAGAAAACAGTCAACCTGTTCCTTCACCCTATGGCCGTCACTGATGAAGGAAATTCCACTGAACGGCAGTGATTGTTACGTTTATGTTTAGAACTAGGTCCAGTTGCGTAGTGTGCGCTTTGTGATTTGGTCTCGTAGCTAAATGACTGCGAGGTTTCGGCACGAGATATGAAGTCGGTGCTAGAGCTGGCGTACTTCCATGGGATCCAGCATTGGCCATGTTAGGGGGTAAATGAGGTCAAACTTGTCACGATGGAGTAAGAGATGGAACGGCCAATCTTTGCAGATGATCTTGTCTAAGCCGACACTTGAATTCACAACTACACCAAGTATCTTGAAGTGCTGTCACAAGGAGATGGACACAACGTGTTTAATTGAGTAGACGTTTTGGGCGTAGAGACTTGCACGCTGACTGAATAAATACATAATCCTCCTCAGATAACCCACTTCAGCCAACATATTGAGGACCAGTTATATTGTATCGTGTCGGTAGAGCGTGGGCACTCGAATCTTTCATGCGTCGGGGAGCTCTGGAAGGTGGTAACTTTGTCGATGAGTATCGCTTGGCCACGAGAGGCAGATCGGTGGTAGTGGGTTAACTGCGAACCTGCTTGGGTAATATGTAAGCATGTGTCAAGGTAGCGTTGAACAAAACACTTACGAAAGACCGGTACTGCCGGGAGTAGGACG
Organism: Calonectria naviculata; assembly: GCA_003031705.1. NCBI lineage: Eukaryota > Fungi > Ascomycota > Sordariomycetes > Hypocreales > Nectriaceae > Calonectria > Calonectria naviculata. Next base: position 39,600 of record NAGG01000449.1, read on the forward strand.
GCCATGAACTCTGATTAACACCGTTCTGATCGCCAAGCCGCAAATAGCTTCGCACCCACCCGTTTACGAGGCATGACCTCCAGTATTCGAACCCTGCAGCATCGCAGCAAGGGACTCTGTCATTCTCTGTTCCTCCCTAGCCTTATCGATGGCTTTTCTCATCGCATTCATAACAAATAGCCTGCACAAGCGGAAGGCCGCAAGTTCGACACATGGTTTGTTTCAAGCTCTTCTTTCAAGGCGGCGTACAGCTCAGCGGGCGCGCCGCGTGCCTGCCGGATTTTTTCCAAGACGGATCTCCATCGATCAGCGCACAAACGCCATTCATCTGGTCATTTTTGACCGATACTGCAAAGACAAAGTCTAAGACAGAGGCTAGATAGCGACCCTCCGTAGCTTCCTGCACGACGGCCTCGAATAAAATCGACCCCTAGGGATGCCAGGGCGGCTTTTACTCTTGTGCGACCACCAGCATCTGAACCCTTGGGCCATGGCAATTCGTTCCGGACGTCGGTAAACACACTGAATCGAATGAGCCACATGTGCCGGTCGATATTGTAGGTAAAGTAAACGGGGTTGGCTTCAGTTAACCCTGCTTCGCGAAGTTCTTGAGCCGCAGTCCATGTCGCTTGCTGTTGTAATTCTCCCATCTCCTCATCGCTCTTTGGCTTTATAAATTCGCAGATGTCCTTGATCAAGGTTCGTCGGTCTTCAGCAGTGGGGCTGTGGCCAGGACAGATGGGCACAGTCCTTTCAACAGACATGGTGGCGGTTTGCGGTTGGTTGCTAATGATGATGGATGAAAGGAGATTGAGGTCGATTCTTCCACTGGAATCGTGTTAAATCGTGGGTTTAAATTTGACAAAGCCACTGTTTCTGTTTTCAGTGGTAATCAGTAGGAAACAACGAACTGCTGTCTTAATCGACAGACAACTTGACGCGAAATGTTTACCCTGACTCACTGGGTCAACAAACACTTGACACAAAATGTTCGCCCTGGCCCACTTGCATTTTTCGATAAATTGTAGTGGTTCGAGCTAGCTTCGTGAAGATGCTGAGATTGAGTCTAGCCTCATCGCTGTCCGATATATTTCTTGAGATCCTGCATGTCGCTTTCGTGTTCATCTTGAGCGAGTTTGAGACGGCTTCATCGAGTGAGTCTCCGCATAGCGTTAGCCACCATCAGACTGGACTGCTGCAGCTCAGACTCCACATCTTGAACTACCAGGTTGCGAGTGTCACGTTCCGGAGTCAAATGCTGGATTCGATGTTGAAGAGAGCCAACCTGCGCTCAAAGCTTGCGCTTTTCGGCTTGAGAAGAGCCTGGCTAAAGGCCTGGCTGTCCTGGCTACCGTCGTCGACATTAACCGTATTCAGCTGAGCCAGCATCTCACTCGGTAGTCTGTTTCCTAACGAGCGCATCAAGAGCACCACCAATGGTTCGTGCCGAGACCTTCTTTTCCAATTCTGATTTGACTTGCTTCAAGCTGTGCCTCGTTGATGCATCAAGAAGTGTGTGTTGACGTAGAGAACAGCCCGCGGACTGAATAAATACATCATCCTACTCAGACGGCCTAGTTCATCCAATATCTTGTATTGCATCGCGTCGGTAAAGAGTGTGGGCGTTCGGATCTTCTACGCTCCGGGGAGCTCTCGAAGGTGGTGACTCTATCGACGAGTATCGATCGGCCATGGCGAGAGGTAGGTTGACTGCGAAACCTATGCAATATGTAAGGATGTGCAAAGGTAAAATTTATTGAAGCACTTACCAAAAAGACCTCCAATCGGTACTACAAGGATCAGGGCTGCCATGAACTCTGACTAATGCAGCATCTTGTATCGGAATACTAGTGCTGGTGCTCAAGTGGCTAGTGTTGACAAAGGAGACAGCTTTGTTTATGCTTATTAGAACGGATTCGCTCGGGCTTGGTGAGGTGTCGGAGACGTGCATGTTTCGAGGTCTTGGCGGTAGGGTCTGGGTGCTATAATGTGGACACTGTTTCTTGTTAGCACATGAAAGGATTCAATGTGACAGCGAACTTGCCAAAAGATTTCGATTTGGCGCTGTCGGGACAGGCTTCGCACGCAGGACATTAAGGCGCCTTGTCCGATTGGGCTGCCCTGAGTACCCTCTTCCTTTGCCTTCGGCTTGCATCTCTCCTTTGGCCCTCACCACGCTGATGCAGCCGTTCCGGGTACGTTCTGGGCCCTGTGGGAGCGTTCAGTGGCGGCTCAGGCTGAGCCTGGGTGCCCGTCGACGGTACTGTGCCGGCATCCATATGGTGTTGCCCAAACCCTGGATGCGTTTCAAGTAGGCCTGCCCACTCCATAGCGAAGTCCCATGGAATCCAAGTCCAATCGGTAATTGTAGTGTTGTCCATTCCGAATGTCCGGTAGGCCGCTGTGTAAATGCCTACGACCGGTTCGTCTCTGGTCTGCTGGAAGACGAAGTTCCAGTCTACTAAGAGCCTAATAGTGGCGTGGTAGCCTAGTGGCTTTTGTGACAAGACGTCACGCATCCTGATCATGCCAGAACTGTCCCGATTGACGATAGCCACCTGGTGGGTGTAGGCATTAATGAGGTCCTTCAAGATGTTGGACAGCTCCTCGCCGTTGAGGGGTTCCTCGATGGCGCCCAGGGTGGGCTCAGGCATTTCAGTTTGATGCTTGGAAAGAATGCGCCAAATCTGGTGTGCTGCGTAATCCAGGTTCAGGTCTTCCTGCTGGACGTGATCGTGAGGTGTGAGTAGCTTGCCGTCCAAATTGGCGTTGATGTAGACCAGGTTACAAACCTCAATGCAGATCAGCTAGGCCTTGACACAGGCCACCCTCCCGGAGACCGACGGCTTAGCTAGAAATCTGGACAACTGCACCTAGAAGTTCATCCAGGGCAGCAACTCGAAGAACAGCTCTGGTTGTTCTAGCTCGATGTTGGGTCTGTGCGGAAGCCCCAGGAAGGTGACGAGGCCCGACTGCTTCATCTGGTACATTATCTCCCTCAGGGTGCAGTACTCCATACCAGAGCTGGCCCTCATTGCCCAGACGGCACGACTATCCCAGTCACAAACTTGGGTGAGTCCAGTGATAAAGCCCATTATCTGACAGACAGGGCAACAGCCTGGAGTGCCCCAAGGGGAAATATTATCGTGTGCCGGGAAAGCTTGAATCATACTTTCGGGGCCGAATTTAAATGAGATTTCCAAAGGACAGGCGATGTTCAAGGTATTGGTCGACATTTCGATGTGGGGTAGACCGGGTCAGGTGAGCCTTGAAGAAGGTCAGCGAAGTTTTGTATGAACGGCAGTGATTATTACATTTATGTTTAAAATCAGGCCCTGCTCGCGTGGGCTTGGCGATGGGGAGTCAAGAGCGCCCGGCTCCAATGGTGGAAGCGAAACCCCCCATCATTCCCGGAGGATCAGAAACAGTTGCCAGATGGTAAACCGAACCGCAAATGCCGGGTTTGCATCTTTAAGGGCACGAAACAAGATCTTGCTGGTAGCTTGCAGTGTCCACAGAGGACCAACTCGGGTCGCCCCGTCGTTAAAATGCCCAACCAGTGTCTGGATCGTCTTCTTTTCCAGCAAGCTCTCGGAAAGCTCGTCTTCCCAGTAGCCGATGCTGAAAAGAAAGTCTTGAACCCTTTGACGGCCCTCAACTAATCTGCGTTCCAGTTCTTCAAGCTTCTCCTGCAGAGTTCGTCCCCGCTTCGCAAGCTTCGCTTCCTGTGCTCTGGCATCGAGAACCTTACGACCTGGGTTAGACATAGGAAGTGGATTGCGCCAGCCTGGATCAGATTGAACTCACAACAACGGTAGTCTGCCAGCCCCAAAAGAATAAGGGCAAGTGAAACGAGACGATGATGAGAACGGAGTTCTGAGAAATCAGGTGTACCTTGTCGTTAGCACAGGCGTGCTTGGAAACCTGCGCGGACTGATCCTGCCTCATGATTATGAAACCAAATAACTGCTAGGTAGAGAAATGTCAGCATGCATCAATGTGTGAAGGACAGGATGCTTACTGAAGCCGTGCAGGGTAGCACTGTACAATGGGAACGTTGACCTTCGACTGTGCTATATGAGGAACTGGTGGGATATTAGCATAAACAAGGATATGGGTCATTGTACAGCTCACCGAGAATGGTACAAGTCATGAAAGTGTCACTCAGGATCCTCCTCAACCTGATGGATGAGGCACCCCCTCTTCTGTGACTAGAGCCTTTCAAAGTCACTTGGGAAACTGCATCGCCATGACGGCCTCGAACACAATCGGATAACAGCTGCGATCACTAGTATCTGAACCTGGCTCCCGACATCCCTTGGGAAGCTGCTGCACTCCGGCCGAGCTGGAAGCGCAGTTAGTAATATCACCACCTTTGCTGTTGATGCACTCGATGACGGCGTGGCCATCTTGTCCACAACAGCCACAGATGGTTTCATCAGGAGGATTCGACATCGTCTCATGAACACTAGGATCTTGTCTGGAAATCCACCTAATTGTGAAAGAGTGTCCGAATGACCGCTCGCCAGGCCGTACGTATTTCGCAAGATATTCTCTCGTACTCTGTATGCATCAACAACTGTGTCGTGGTTCTTGATGAAGACTTTTGTGCGCTTCGCGATGTGTCGAAAAGCTTGACAGCGCGTCGACTCAGGTCGGTACAAAGATTCTGGACAACGTTAATTTGGTCACTATTCCAAGGCTGGGCAGAAGTATCCCTCTCGCGAGAAACTGACCTCGATAGAACAGGAAACATCAATAAGAAAGTCCCTGTGGTGTGTCGCTTCTTTCTGCAATTCCCCATTGGCCTGAGAAGTTGCAGGCATCCTTGATGAAGGCTCGTTAGTCTTGAGCATCGGGGTTGTCGTCGGGCCAGGCAGGCATTTTGGTTGGTAATGATAATGGAGGAGAGGGATTGAGAAGGTGCATTCTTCGACCTATTTATGTTAAATTCTGCGTGAGGTTTGACTGAGTCACTGTTAATGTTTTCAGTGGCAACTGGTCAAACGACCGACTGGTGTGTTAATCGACAGACAACTTGATGCGAATTGTTTGTGTTGACTCACTGGGGCGAAACAACTTGACGCGGAATTTTTGCGCTGGCTCACTGGGTCGACAAAGAACTTGATGCGAAAATGTTTGTGCTGTCTCACTGGGTTGACGCGAATTGTTTGTGCTGATTCACTGGGTCGACAAATAACTTGACGCGAGATCTTTGCGGTTATTCACTGGGTAAAAACAACTTGACGCGAAATCTTTGTGCTGGCTCACTGGGTTGACAAACAACTTTACGCGAAACGTTTCATGTTTGGCTGTTTAAGCGAAAGGAAAGCATTTTAGGCTAGCTGCATTCGTAATCATTTACCCGTGCCATGTTTCCCGTGACCACGAATGAACCGAACGATAGACACTAGAGGAATGCGAGGCCTGGAGACTGGTGGCACAGGTTTGCAACATGAGAGGTGAACAAGAGAGGAAGGGACTCTGGGTACGATTTTCGGCCTCACGGGAGCATGAAGAGAAAGAAACGAGAGGTAGACTTGGTAGACATGGTGTGAAATTACTACAACGATCATCCAGTTTGGCCCCAGAGGAGTGGCCTTTGTTATCCGCCCGCCCACGAATGCTGCTGACCACATCAAATTTTCTTTGCCATGCAATCCTATCATTCGTCGCAACGTTTTATCAGTTCCGACCGAAAGCCTCTTGGCCGCCAATTCCACCTCGAAGAATTGGTCTGTGAGTATCGTTATTGTATCGGAGGTTCGTGAGATTGTGATTGCTTCGCAACAATGAGTCACAATGAAGGACCATCTCTGACATGTAACACGCCATTCTGGGGTTTGGGTTGTGCGGAACTGGCTGGATATTAGTACGAGTAAAGATATTCGTAACCGAACAACTCACCAAGAATGTAGGCTGTTGTAAAATGAGACAGTATGAACCAGTCTTCGTCTCTAGGTGGAGCAAAAGGATGCCACAATGGACGCTTAGAATGACTGGCGTATTGTAAATGTGTACTGTCATTGGCGGAGTGTCTAGTAATTTGCTGAAAGCATCTTGACGATGATGCTTGCGACCATCCACCGGCAGCGTTCCCTCTGGAGGGAGTCTTCTTTCGGGAACCCGTGATTGTTTCTTCCACTGCGGGCGGCCACCATGAATCGTTGTTATCGAGTTGTCGGTTTGCAACATGCGCAATACGTATTTCGGTCTGGTGGTAGCTTGATGACTGGGATTTCGGTACCAGATAGCTTTGGTAAAATAATTAAGTCGGCGCTAGAGCTGGCGTATTCTCATGGGTCATGTCGGAAGGGATAATAGGTCGAACCTTTGACCAAGGCGCGATGGAATGATTTGCGACAAGGGTGTGCAAGTAGACTGACAATGTCAATCGAGAAAGGTAGGTGCATTGGCGTAGAACAGCAAGTGCTGTCTTAAACACATCATTATCCCTCGACCCTATTCATCTTCATGGTAACTCTATTACATCGTGTCGGGAAAGGCAGTGTAGGCGCCCAAAACTTTCATTGCTCCGGGGAGCTCTCGAGGGGAAATTTTGTCGACGAATCGCTCGGTCGGGGGAAGCAGTTTGGTGATAGTGGGGTTGAGAATCCTGTTGGTTGTCTAACACGTAAGTATGTGCAAGGTAGAACTTAACAGAACACTTACGGAGGAGCAGTACTGCCACTGACCAACTCGTGCTGAAAACCAGTGCTGATGCCCGGGTGGCTTGTAACGACAAGGGAGATAGCTTCGCCTGGTATTTGCCTGGCAGGATTTGCTCGGCATCGCCTGTTTCGAAGTCTTCGTGGCACTGGGTTCGAGTGCTGTACTGCGGACACTGTTTCTTGTCAGCATGTACAACCATTCAGTGTGACAGAGAACTTACTAAAGATTGATTGCCGCCACCGGGTAGGATGGTCGAATGGCCAGGGCAAGGCTTCGCATCGTCAGACTGAGGGAATGTTAACCCAGTTCTAGGTTCACGTGTGATAACTTACTCAAATGTTGAGTGTTGAGTCGTGAAACAGTAGGAAAATTGCCGCGTTTGTGTAACAATACGCGAACAAAATGTTGAGTATGTGATCGGAAAAACTTCAACGCGTTACACTGTTGAGATGTCAACACAGTTCCAGACAACAAAGTGTACACAACGTACGAATATTGTTAAGCACCACGAGTAAGTCTGAAAACATCGCCGCTTCTTGAGTGGTTGTAGAGTTGTGTAACCCGATGGCCCAATCGGCCTGTAAACGCGTCGAGTATCGTAGTCAAGAGTTTCGGGAAGTGTAATTTCAAATGGACCACCAGGGATGCGATTCGTCATGAAAATGTGGCCCATTTCTCGCTGTTGATGACTGATTTGTCGGGCGCTTCTGAACTTGAGTGCTGGTAACAATCGCCCAGACCTCTCCTCTCTGTTGACGACTGACTTCCTAGTCAAGAGTATCGGAGAGTGTAACTTCGAACGGACTACCCGGTGATGCGGTTGTTGCTGTTGATGACTGGCGAGATGGTCCCTGTGGCTTGGGTGCCGGTGTCTGGTGATGGAAATGTGGTTCGTTGGGGAACAATGCAACCCTACCCCCTCTCGCTGTTGAACACTAGGTGTGTCAGGCGCTCTCGAATCGAAGGACAGTCCTTGTGGCCTTTGGTGCTGGTGATCTGAGGGCATCGCTATTGCCCCGAAGGGTAACAATGTCTTCTCCCAACTGCGCAGGTCTTTCCACCCGACTCTGACTGATTCAAACCTTTAGTTATCGCACTCAAAACCCGCCGCAAACGATACGTATCGTCCGTCGATATCAAGCCATGAACGGCTTCAACCCTCGTACTCTGACTGGGTGAGTGCTCACCCAGTCGTAAGCGATACCTCTTCTGATCGCCCTCCCCAGCAACAAATATTACACCATGAGAAAAAAAGACAAAACACTGATTGTCCCAACCCGCCACGAAACCTCAAATAGCTTCGCCCTCACCTTGGCAACCACCCGCCTACGAGGCAGGGGCTCCAATCTTCGACTCCTGCAACATCTTGCTGATTGCGGCAGCGTTCTTCAGCTCCTGCCTAGCCTGTTCGATGGCTTCTTGCATTGCATGTGTAGGAGCCAGTCTGCACAAGCGAGAGGGCCGGAGGCTCGACACATGCCCTGATCCAAGCTCTTCTTTTAAGGCAGCGTACAGCTCTGCGGGCTGGCCACGTGCCTGATACACCTTGTCCCAAGACTCTGTCTCAGGATCTCCATCGATGAATGCACCCACGTCATTCACCTGGTTCTTCTCGACGTCGGCGGCAAAAGAGGGAGTCCACGGCAGAGGCCCATTATGAGCCTCTGTGGTCTTATCCATCACAGCCTCAAACAAGATTGGATACCAGTCTGGGGATGCCAGTGGAGGCTTTTGTCCCCGTGCGGCCACCAGTATCTCAACCTGGTCCGCAACATTCTCTGGGAAGAGGCGGCAATCCTGGGTCGGATGATCAGCCGAGTTGCAACAAGCGCAACCCGTAATGACGCCCTCCTTACTGTTGATGCAGTTGATGACGACGTGGCCATCCTGCCCACAGCAACCACATTTGCCGGTTCCACCCGTCTCGCCATCACCACCACCGCCAGCCGGTTCATCCACCATCTCCTCATCCTCTCGACCTCCCTCATCACCACCGGGTTGCTTTTCGCCCCCAGTCTCATTCTCGCCACCGGATTGGTCATTGTTAGCCGGCTGCTCATTGTTAGCCGGCGGGTCATTGTTAGCCGGCGGGTCATTGTTAGCCGGCGGGTCATTGTTAGCCGGCGGCTCATTGCCAGGCGGTTGTTCATCACCGCCTCCCTCATCCATGTGGGTATCCTCATTCTGAGGAGGCCCATAATTCATCGCGAGAGCAGCTGCTCGCCTTCGAGCCTTGGCAGCTTTTCTCTTCTCGCGACGGCCTTCGCTGGTCGTCGGTTCCTTATTATCCAGGGCGGTCTTCCCTGTCTTTCGCATCGTCTTCCAGTCGACGTCAGCCCACCGCCGGCGTCTTCCATGTCGCCCACCTTCATCTTCGACCTGCACCATGATGATGCCCATCCTCGGGGCAGTTGAGCCTTGTGCAAACGTGTCCAAGGCCCTGTACCCCGAAGGAAGGTTGTCGACGATGGCGCCAACCATCCTTTCGTTCCCGCCGATAGGACCAATGACATTCGTGTCTGGGCCACGTCCGCCACTGTTTCGGATGGTGACATCCGGAGCCTCACCAGATCCCAAGCTGGATGGATCGATGGCCGTCGTGATACGGCTGGTTGAGGTCAAAGTGCCGGGAACAGCACCGCGACCCTGCTGCCGATACCCAACCATCTCACCCCCATGCGGGTTGGTCGGAACCAAGGCCGTATTCGCGTTGGCATTGGCCGGAGCCATGCCAGCACCACCATAAGCATTGGCCGGAGCCACGCCAGAACCACCATAAGCATTGGCCGGAGCCATGCCAGTATTCCCGTAGGCATTGGCCGGAGCCATGCCAGCGCCCAATCCTTGGACGGTCTGGGTTTGGAACCCAGGACCGCCATAAACCGGACCTTGAGCCCCGACACCGAAACCGCCACGTCCGCCTCCAAAGGCACCTCCTCGTCCCTGGAAGCCACCCCGAGCTTGGGGGGCACCTCGCCCCCTGAAACCACCTCGTCCACCTCTGCCACCTCGGGCCCATCCTGACCCCCAGGCACCTTGAAAGGTGACGGGGTTGTTTCCTCGCCCTCGTCCTGCGGCACCACCGCGCCCACCAAACCCCCCTCGGTTTCCTCCAGCCTGGTTAACCAACCCCTGAGGGTTGGCGTTGGTGCTGGCACCGGTGCTGGCACCGGTGTTGGTGTTGTTGTTGTTGTTGTTGCCGTTGTTGTTGGCCATTGTGTTGTCGTTGAGAGTAAAAAGTGTGAAAAATGGTGAAGTAAAGTTGGTAATGGAGTTGGTGAGATGAAAGAGTCAAGGCCAAATGAAATTTTGAGGTGGTGAGTAAAGCTGATCGGCTTGTTACCAGTTGGCCGCCAGTTGGCGGGAAAATGTTGCAAACCCAGCGGAGAAAACAGCAGAAGACAGTCGAATTGTTTGCCAGCTGGCCATCACCCAAAACAAAACGATTGACTTTGCACGCCTTGTAAAAAGGTCCATCGATCTGGCAGCTGACAGCCACTGCAAAATACGAATTAGTTCAGTTAATGTGTAGGTATAGTGGAACATGAACATAGTGAATGAAACTGCCTTTGTAAACTATTTCATGAACCATCACAACCAACCAACCAACCAGCCAACCACCACCACTACCACCACTACCACTACCACTACCACCACCACAATGTCTGCTCAGAAGACCATGCCTGTCTGGCCTGGCGAGAGCCCCAGGGCTCAAGAGAGACGCGCCTTCGTCAAGGGTATCTGTACCTTTGTCAGGCCAACAAGCGATGAGGGGATGGAGGAATTGGAGGAGGAGGCGAGATGGAGTGCTGCCCAGGCACTGCACGAAGAAGGGTTGACTCAGGTCAACCATGCATATTTCATCTACACGGTAGATGAGCACATGTGGCGCATCTTCTTCAAACTCCTTGGAGAGATGCACCCATGGCCATGGTCAACAAGGCCAGAAGACCACCCTATCGAGGGTGAGTCTAGGATGTACAGGGCGTTGCGGGAGATGATCCTGCGGGGAGAGGGCTACAGGCGCGGAGAGCGAGCCCTGAAGCCAAAGCCTGCGACCAGCGGATCGCTCGGCGAGAGTTCAGGCTCCGGGAAACAGGGGAGCCGACCTACAGTCCCTCAACGGCAGGGAAAGCAACGGGGACAACCCGTTGCCAAGAATCGGGGTCCGCTTGGCCCTGCCAAGTCCAGCTTGGCAAAGGCATGGCGGCCAGAAGGAGGACTGGACATTGAGTCCAGAAGCGCTGAGCTTTCACAGCGCGTCGAAGCCAGTCTCCAAAAGCGGCCTCTGGTGGAGAAGAGACCCGTGGTGCGGGGACATGTCTACGGGGGGTGTTGGTACCCCGTCGAGCCAGAGTTTCCGGGGATCGGGGAGAGACGGCAGGCCTGGGACGCTGTGTACCCAGATGTTGAATGCCCCGAGGAGCCGTTCGAACTTCGGCTTCCTTGGTCACTAGACTTTGAGTATCTGGTGACGGGACTGGGGAACTGGGCCCTCAACAAGCTCAACTCGGGGTACCTGGGTGATCGGGTCAAGATCACATGGCGGTATAATGACATGCTGCCGTATGACGCCGAGGAACGCTCAGAGGTTCCGGAGGGCATGCCCTTGGCCAGGGTGAATAGGTCATTGTTCATCAGCTTCGCTGGCCGCGGCTGGGACGACGATGACCGCGTCGACATTACCCGCGACGGCCCTCGTCGGGATATGTGGGATCTCCACCAGTCGGTCTCGGACTGGGCCTGCCTCTCGGGAAGCCCAAGCGCAATTCCGCTGGTGGACGTCATCATCATGAGGCATGACCGCTGGCCCATCATGAACAGCTACCGGTTCGAAGTGCCACTGGACGATCGTCGGGTGGTCTCTGAAGTGATGGAGGAGCGGCGCGACAGCGAGGAGATGATCCGGGAGATCCTTGAACGGGCCCCTGACTTTGAGACGCGGTTCAACGAAACCGGAAAATGGGTGTGCAAGGGCTTGAAATCGTCCTCGCTGACATTGGAGGAGCGGGTCATGCTCGTCATCTTCGTCTGGGCCCGAAAGGTCATGTCCAGACAGAAAGGATGCAGCGAGCTGCTGCAAGTCATGGTCGTCTTGACCAGGGGCCCCAATTAGAGGGATGGCAGCATCATGCCGCCAGCCTAGGGGGAGCCAACGAAAGAGATGAGAGAGTTTGGTAAGCGGCCAGAAGGCTTGCTTGAATGAATGGTCGTTCCGATGACCCAAGTGTGTTTGATTACCGGCTGGAAGGCCTGGATAAGATGGTCTGATGGTCGTTTGATGACCGGAGGATCAAACTGAGGAGCGACGTGAGTTGTAGATGACGGCGCACAGAGTGCACAACTGCAGCGAACTTGAGTTTGTTCCGTCCATTTGTGGATCGAGAAGAACACGGAAATGGCGATCAATCGCAGCACCTACAGTAGGTATGCAGCCCATCAAACAACACGGCAGTGCTACTTAGAGCTAATTTGGTCTCGCTAACACTTTTACTACAGTCTTCATACGATTGCCAATGACCTCCTGTTGGCCGACCGTTGACCGACCGTTGACCTGGTATGCAGCCCACCAAATGACATGGTAGTAATACTTACGGTTATTGTCATTTTGCTAACACCTTTAGTACAGTCCTGATGGGATTGCCGATGGCCTCATACCGATGATCGACCATTGACCTGCCGATGACCGAACGAACCAAACGACCAGCCAACGGACAAATAGACCGAATAGGGGAACATGCACTGGAGTTCACGCAAGCCCACAACCTTCGAGCTGTTAAACAAATACTGGATTCAGAATATGTTCTGATGCTGAGTACTGCGCAATTTCAACGTCTCTCTGGGTATCCAATGAGTTAGCACTAAACCAATGCACCCCACGCTGTCCAGCATAGAATGGACCGTCAAAATGTACTTTGACAAATAACCAGCAAAGGAGCCTGTCCCCGCAGCAAAATAAAACGTACTCTTGCGCACAACTCTACCCCAGTTTCATACCTCCGGGGCTGGCGTGAAGAAGATTGGCGACAATGACGCGTACCGAATTAGCAGCTTTTCAAAAAGTGTTTACGGTTCTGGCTGCACTCTAGCAGAGCAATGTTAAATAAGCGCCTCGGTGCTCTGGAATCCTCTCAAACTCAACAAGACAACAAGCAATCCAATAAATTACTGAGAGAGCATTCCCGTTGGTTCTCTGGCTGCTCATCGCTTTAGTATTGGTGGAGACTGTAAGTACCAACTATCTCAACTCTACGTCTATATACTAATAAAGACAAGTGGCATATGACCTTGGTCTCGTCGGATCTGATTCCTTATTTTTCTAGAAAAAATGGTCTTTGGTTGCAGTTCCTCTCATGCTTGGTCAGTTTGATGCTGTGGTGAATGACAGCACTCCCGAAAACTCGTCATGCAAACTGGACAATCGCTTAGGAAAGGAATGCCACTGGGTTCGGGCAAGAGATGGAAGGGCATGGAACTTAGACAACATCGTCCAGGGCAAATTTAGCAAATGTTTCATAAAATTCCATTAACTCTCGTTGAACCAGACCCGCAATGAATATTTAGTTGCCAATGAACCAGTGTCTGCCAGCCGACTGACGGCCCAAATGCAGCTAGCCGCACCAAGCCTTTCCTCACTGTTGAAGATTTCCAAAACAAACCTTTCATCATCTTACTACTGCACCACTCTTCACACCACCACTTTTTCAACCTTTCTACAAAATCTCAATTATACCAGAATGCCATTCCAGAAAGGCCACCCAGGTGGACCAGGACGACCACGAGGGTCCAGAAACCGGCAACGACGACGTGCGCCCAGTCCCTTGGCGCGTATCGAAGAGAGTGCGGGGGATGAGAGACCGGATCCCACCGAGGGAGAGATCAACGATGGGGATGAGGCCATCGTGAACGACGAAACCATCGAGGACGACGAGGCTACCCAGGCCAACAAGAAACCTCTCGGCTTCGCTAAGGCTTCGAAGGTTTTCGAGGCATGGTACAGCGATGCCTCAAACCAGCTCAAGAAGAAGCTCAACAAGGACTTTCCGTTCATGACAATGGAGAAGTTCACTGCGGATCATAAGCCGCGATACAGCGATGTGTGGCGCAAGGAGGATGAGAAACGTCTCGAGAGGTGGTGGCAAACCTCCCTGCAAGCGGCTTGCGCCCACGCAGTGAAAGATGGTCATTTCGCGACACTTTGGCGTATCAGCCTGCGATTGTTCCAAGAAGACCCATTGAGCGTGATTGGCAGGAGGGTGTCGGTGGAGGGCAACACCTGCGTCGAGTGGGGTGGCCAGATGATCAGGCATCCCATGTGGACAATACCTTTTTCCGAGAAGCTGGCCAGGATTTTCACACATCCTTTCTTTTCATCGTCGGGTAACGCAGACCTGCTACGAATGATTCTTGGGTGGACGGTGGGATGTCGCGTGGGGCAAAGCGGGACATTATCGTGGAAGGTCATGAGTTGTGCAGTGGCTGATACGCTCCTGAAGGGAAACTCCGATCCCACGCGGCCGATATGGGAGCGCTTTCAGGAGAGTATGAAGGCTACTCGAGATCAGGGCCACGCACCGTCTACAGAGGCGAGACTGATGGAGTTGATTGGGTTGAAAGCTTCTTGCAAGACCTCGCTAGACCTCGATTTTCGGGATCCCCTTGGGCTGAGGACGCAAGATCTTACTGTCATCATCGAGGCGCTCAATGATCTACCGGGCCAACTCAACACCGAAATGGCCTATAGGCTCTTCATGTCGGCACGAGGCCCCCACAATTTTCCACATGGCCAGGAGGAGCTGGTCCAAGTACATGTGACTAGCTGGTTGTCTCATTATCGCGGGCGCGTCAAGGGCCTTCGAATCAAGAGAGACAAGGAGGGAGGGCAGAAATTCCATTATACTGACTGGAAGGCTCTGGACCTGGTGCCCGTGGTTGACGTTGACGAGTCTGGGGATTTGGAACACTCCGAAAGCAATGTGGAGAGCCAAAAGGATAACGGGAATGACCCTGAAGACACTGAGATGGCTCAAGATGCGAGAGACAAGGATGCTGAGAGTGCCACAGAGTATGGCTCTGAAGCGGGGACCTTTGAAGGGTTTGACGATATGGATGTCAATAATCGTGGCCAAGATAGCATGGAGCTTGATGCAGAGTCCCCTCTGAGTCTGGGCGATTTGGGCGACGGGTCTCTTCCAAATGAAACATTGGAGGAGCAAATGGCGTCGCCAAAGCCTGCGGCTTCTGGTGGTGGGAGCCATTCACAGATTAATATTTCCAGTGACTCTGAATCTTCAATTTTGAGCGACTCAGAACTTGACGACTCCGAATCTGAGGCACGCTCTAACGTGTCAGGGGATAATGGAGGATTACGCAAGCGGTCTCGCTCTGCTTCACAGGAATCTGAAATGATAGGGACGCGACAGGAGAAGACAAAAAGGCAGAGAGTGAATGATTTTTTGGAAACTGACTCTGATACGGGTGACAGTGAAGCGTCGAGGAGCCGTTCCCCCTCGCTATATTCTGAGAGGAGCTATGATCTGTTCATGGCAAGCCTAGCGCATCGACCGGGAGGCCAAGCACGGGACCCAGGGTCTCGCCCTGAGGAGGATCGCCGGCCCATTTCCGGAGCAGAGAAGGATGGGGAGGCGAACAGTCTCCATCGTTTTTCTGGGGGCCTTGAGGAACGTTCGAGGCCCCGACAGCGGGACGATCCTGTACAGTCGGGGCAACGGGATACTGTGACAGTACGTCAAGACCATGAGCCTTCGGGAAATCGCCAGGACACGCCTCCGCGGGATAAGCGGTTGGCTTCTCCGGGAGCTGGGCTGAAGAGAGTTTCACGGGTCGATCGTGAAGACGAGGTGTCGAGACCTGGGGAAGAGAGTAAAGCCCAGGCAGAGGAGCCTTCTTCGGCTGACAAGGAAAAAGAAACTCCGGAAGCCGGGCAAAATGACCCGGTTCCTCAGGGCAGCCAGGAACAGGATTCTTTGGAGACCAGAGGAGAGTGGCAAAGCCTTCCAGGCGCCAAAGCGGTGGATGCTGAGTGCCCGGCGGCCCCTGGAGGCAGGGCCAGCCAGTCCGAGCTTTTAGGACAGATGAAAGCCTCTTACTCAGATCGCAAGTCTAGCACAACAATTGGGCGCTCAACGCGCCGGTTATGGTTTTAGAACAAATGTGGCTGCGAGTTTACGGCCATTATTGCGGGCTTTGGGGATAATTTTGTTGGACTGGATGGTTTCGATTCTTTTCTCGCGCTTTTTCATAAGATCCAGTGGTACTGGTGGTTGTATGAGGTGTGTCTCCATTTATACGTCTACCTTTCAAGACTGACAAAGACAGTGAATAATCTATTGCCAGCACCTTTCTCATCCAAACACATTGATTCCGTCGACACCATGCGAGCGTCCAACAATCTTAAGCTACTGAGCATTGCCCACGAACAATCTGAATACCTTCACATAAAAACGAAAGCTTTCGCGATTTATGAGTATGTTTCCGATGCGAAACTAGCTCAATGCTAACTAGAGAAGGTGACCAAGGGTGTGAAATAATTTGACATTGACACTGAAAAGCCGATGGGCAGGCATGTCTCCACCAACTCACACTTGGACAAGGCTAACAAGTTATAGGTTGCCGTTTTGACAGTCATGTTTATATCCCTATCGAAGCAATATATTGTCTTCAGCACTATGCATACGGCGCATAATACGGCCTTGTAGCCCCAAAGCCTTCTTGGTAAATTTGCCTCAGAGTTGCGTGTGGTTCCTGGGTCACAATGAGAATAACAGTAGTCGTGTAGCACCAAGAGTAATTGAAGTAGCGATCTGGGACAGGCACTCCCCTCTTCCCAATGTGTTTATTCAACAGGTTTGTCAAACAGATAACTGAATACTATATCGTTAGCTCACAAGCAATGCAGGCGCTACGGAACACATACCAGAAATGCGATGCGATTAGCCCTCCATCCATGGTCATTGGCAATGACTCGTTGCGAACTTTGGCATCCTATATGTAAGATGTCAGTGATAGCCAATGGAACTGACAAGGAGCCCAAGCCTACCTTGAAAGGATTTTAAGAAAATATTTTGCGCAAGACCAAGACATAGTACCTTCGGGGGAGGGGGGGGGGCATAAGCCTGGACTGAAACTAGTTACAATCACACAGTTCAACCAGTGTCTTTGCAGGCATCCCAATCTTATGTCACCGGTCAGATATGCCATTTTGAAGGCGGAAAGAACTCACATCTTCGAACGGCTTGTGGTCTTCAGGATCGCGAGCGGCGGCTGGACTGGATTGGGCTTTCTGGGTTGAGAGTGGACCGTCGAGTCTTGACAAGGTTGGGCATTAAGCCATTCGGATTCGGTTTAGCATGCCCTTTAGCATTGTTAGTTTGAACTGCAAATGCATTCTCAGAACATACCTTAATCTCCATTCCTCGGGTTACGCGAGATGAATAAATCGACTTGAGTGTTCTCAAAACCACGCGTTGATATCGAAATTATAATGGCTAGATATGAAGATATCAGTTGTTCGGGTTGTTCTGAGCATTTTGAGCATTCTGGGCATTCTGGCCGTTCGGGTTGTCACATCTCCATGTGAAATTTAGTCCCTAAACTCCAGCCTTCGACCCTCACTGCCACCAAGCGCACGAACAGAAGGGCACTCCTGCTTGTGTACAGGGCACACTTTCAGCTCTGTTGGCCATGCCCTTGCGGAAGCGCCACGACGGTACACGTCCCTCAAACAGTACCAAGTTGCATCGATGCCTTCGGCCTGAATCCTGCCAAGCCGGAGCGATCGTTCGGCTTGGTGCAATTCACCGACCAGATTGGATGCCACTTTCCTCATTTCCCGGTTATCCTTGGTCACAACCCGGAGATCAACCAGCCTCTCGGAGATGTCTACAACGTACTGCGAGATTTCGCTGGGCTCCGATGCGGATGTGCGACGCCTCTTGCGACTATTCCCGTCTTCATCCGCGGCCTTTTGCAGCGATGCCAGTTTGGCTTCTTGATCTAAAGCCTTTTTCTCAAGGAGCCTGAAGGCCTCGTCCATGCCTGCCATCCTCTGAACGGCAGCGTCCCGTTCCTTTGTCACAGAAACAAATTGCGCATTGCTCGATTCCAGCAAAGAGGCACTTTGTCTGGCGACTCCCCTTTCATTCTCGACCTGCTCCATCAAATAGGCAATTTGTTCTTGCGCCTTGAGCTTTTCCTGTTCTCCTGTCGACAGGAGACCGTTGAGAGAATCCACCTGGCTATCCAGTTGAACAATGCGATCCAGCAGGGGACCAGCACGGTCTTCCTGTAAACCGCTGATGCTCGCCTGGATAGCCTTCTCGAGCTCTGCTTGTCCCTTGGCCATGTCTAGCCTGGAACGAAGATCCCTGTTCTCCTCCAAGAGAGTTTGGTTCTGACCGCGCTCTTGCTCGAGTTCGGCTCTCAGTGCCGCGTCGGCTCGAGCGTATTCAGTCTTGAGCTTGCCGAGCGACTCGGACTCGTCGTTCTTTTCAGCCTGGATTTGCTGGAGACGTCTGCTGAAGCCCAGAAGCCTTTCTTCCAAACCGGCTGCGCCTGCCGCAGACTCCGCGAGCTGAGCCTTCAGATCCAGCAGCTCATTGTCGCGGTTCTGCAGCCGGCCCTCCACCTCAGCCAAAGCATCCCGTAGTGCTGTGTTCTCATTCATCATGGCAGATTCCTTTTTAGCGGCGATTCGCACAGACTTCGAAAGCTGAGTTTCGACTGATATCAACCGCTGCAGAAGCTCCTTGTTGTGTTCTGCGTGCTTGTCAAGAATCGCCTGACCAATTTGTTTGCCTGCAATCGACTTGGTCGCGGCGCACAGTGTTTCCAAACGCTTACTCACACCCTCGCTTAAAGTTAGACCCACAGACCCAAGCTCGTCTGAAATTCCATAGACGGAGCTTATGATGGGGTCCAGCTCAAGTCTGATGGCGTCTGTGAGCCTCCTGACGGTGTCATCGACGGTTTCCTCAGACTCTTCAAAGGTGGGTACCCTACGAAGCTCATTTCGCATGTGAGTAACACCATCATCGATGCGACCGAACGCCTCGACAAGACCTCTCCGCAAACGCTCGAAGCACTGGAGCATCAAGTCGCTGTCAGCTTGGAGCCTCGCCTCCAGAGCCTGCGACCTCTGGCTCACTGTCTCGGGCACCGTCTGGAACTGCTCTCTGAGCAGCGTCTCCAGAGCCTGTGAGCTCTGTGTTACCGTCGCAGGGACCGTCTGCAGCTGCTCCCGGAGCATGGTGCTCATTGCCTGTGAGCTCTGAGTCACTGTATTAGGAACAGTCTGGAGCTGCTCTTGCATTTCCCTTACAGTGTCTCTGATTCCCCTCATGGAAGAGTCAATGCCCCTCGTGGATAAGCCAATGTCACCAACACTCGTTTGGATCTCGGCCGCAGTGCTGCTAACACCATCGACGCTTGTCTTGAGGCCAACAACATCATCCACAATTCCGCCAACGGTCGTGCCGATATTAGTCACTAAGCCTCGAACAACACCAACATTCTGCCCAAGAGCAGTTGCGATGCCTTTGACGTGACCAACGTTGGTCACGATGCCATCAACATTTGTTTGGATGGCTGTTGTAACGTTGTTAACGGCACCAACACTCGTCGAAATCCCATCAACACTCGTTGACAAAACAGTCGTGCTACCCTTGACAATACCGACGTCTGCAGTAATCCCTGCTAGACTCTTCTCCACGGCTGACCTGACAACATCGAGATTGGTCTCAATCGCTGTCGCCGTCTTCGTCACAGCACCAACGCCCGTCGCAACTTCGTCCACAATCGCTGAGACTTCGCCAACAGCCACCGCAACCTCTTCAACACTTGTTGAGAGGGCAGTCGCGCTGCCATTGACAGTGCTGACGTCCGCCGCGACGCCCGCAAGAATATTCTTCATCGCTTTTGCTGTCTTCTTCACAGCCCTGACGCCCACCACAAGCTCTCTCACCGCTGCCTCTGTGGCTGCTCCTGCGATGCCCGCTTGAAGCTCCGTGCTGAGCTGCCTCAGTGTGTTGCCCACCGTGACCACCTGGTCTTTCACGCCCAAAACCTGCTGCTGCACCGCCTCCGTGTTGAGCGTCCTGATTTGGGGCACCATAGAGTCAACAGAACTCGTGATGGAATCAAGGCTACTGTGGATCTTTTCCAGCGAGGCACGTCGTGTTTTGGCCAAGCTGTCGCTCTGGAGCTGTATGTCGGTCCGAAACCTCTCCAGGTCCTGT
Source organism: Calonectria naviculata (assembly GCA_003031705.1). Classification (NCBI taxonomy): domain Eukaryota; kingdom Fungi; phylum Ascomycota; class Sordariomycetes; order Hypocreales; family Nectriaceae; genus Calonectria; species Calonectria naviculata. The sequence continues at coordinate 59,528 of NAGG01000449.1, forward strand.
TCACACTCGCGCAGCCTCTCCTTCTCCTCCTCCACCGACTTTTTCGCCGCATCGAGTTCTTTCTCGCGCGCCACGAACACTGCCTCTCCATTCGCAATGTAAGGTGCCATCCTGATCAGGCTGTCAGCGACAGACCTGACCGCGCCCGGGTTGCTGAGAACCCTTTCGGTACAGGCATCGAGAATAAATTGTAGTTTTTGTTTAATTTCGTCTTCCATTGTGAAAAGAATTGAGTAATGAAAGACTTGAAAATGATGGAAAAATTGAAGAGGGAGGCAGGAGAAAAGTCGGGCACCAATAGTGGGTGACTTGGATGAATGCCTGAGGCCTTGGGGTTTCGCACCTTCCATGATCCCTAACTGCAGGCAGGTGAGAGATTGACGATATTTGCTCTGTTAAGTATTAAGATTAATACCAAATTCTTTTGTATACCAAACATAAAGCTACATAATTTAGGTGGACTAGAACTAGTACTCTTTTTTAACATTGGGAAAACCCAGTTGACGAGGACCCAAAGCGTAAATGGAAGACGTGAAAGAATGCATTGAATTTAGGGTAGGTGGGCAGATGCCTGCCGATGGCAAGCAGGCTTCTTGGTTCCAAAGGCATTTGCATTCATCTTCTGTACGCACCAAAACACAACACAAGCAGGAAGGCACACAATACCGACAAAATGGGTACCCCATCTCTCCAAATGCCTATGCCTGGCCGCGCTTCTCAGCTGCAGCTTATCGACGCCGTCGAGTCTCACGACTCCCTCTACCAGGTACACCAACAACTCCCGCGATTGGCCGGCGAGCTTCGATCCAACCTCAGGTGCCAGAAATATGGCATGAATGTGGAAAGGACGGCAGCCGATATTGATGCCAATGCGGCTGACAACTGGGGAATGACATCCCTCCTATTTCTGATGGGAAAGGACGTCATCAAGTCGATCGTGTCAGGGACGGTGGCTTACGATGCCGGGGTCAATTGGTATCCCGATCCAGAGCCTTGGCTCAAATGCAGCGGCATCTATGTGATTGGGCTGGCCCGGCGGGGAGAGGGAGGGAAGTTCTTAACCGCTGACGAGATCAAGGATCTCGTTGACGGGATTAAGAAGTACCTTGACGGCGGGCGTGTAATAAGGGACAACCCGAGCGTCATGACCCCCCAACAAATGGACGACCGGGACTGGGTTCACCGGGTTGACGCAGCTCTGGACGACCCAAACCGAGCCACGCCGCCAGAAATGCCGCGCTTCATGGACAAGGTCGCCGACGAGACAATTGTGGAGGCTCTCATCGAGTCTCTACAACTGCGCATCCCTGATAGCGGCCTGACTAACGTGCGGCAGTTGCAGAGTCCACTGTACGTGGGATGTTCTACAAATCTGCACGACAGGCTGGGCAACTACAAGCCAGGTCGCTGGCTTCGCGGTATTAACAAGCCCCTGGCCCTGACCATGAGTGTTCTCGCGGCCAAGAATCTACACGTTGACATGGTTCCTCGCGTGGTCCTCCGCACGCTAAAGGATGGGCAGCTTCACCTTGCAGAGCGGCTGGTTACAACACTGGCTATGTCGCTAGTGTGTCAAACCGGCTTCAATGCGACCCAGGCTGGTGGGCAGACGGGAGGTGATCAGACAATCACTGGCAACACGCCTGCCGAGAGACAGCAGACGAACAACATCGCTTGCAATGTCACTGCAGTTCTCAAGGAACTAGATCGTCGAAAGAACTTTGTCGATGGGGTGAATAATCTCCAAGAGGCTCTCAACAGACTGGAGCCAGATGTGGAATTTGCTGCTCAGGAGCTCGAAAGGCTTCAGAAAGAGTATTCTGTCGAAGATATGGAGGATTTGAGGAACGAGACGATTGACGAGACGATTCAGAAGCTCGACAAGAGGCTGGAGGAGCTGAGAGAGCTACGTGACCTCTCAGACATCATCTGGAAACTGACCAAGCTTCGGTACGGGGTCGAGGAGGACGAGGATGATGATGATGATGATGATGACGAGGAGGATGACGAGTTAGACTGAACTGCACGCCATCCTCAGTCCCCTTTGGAAGATTAGGGCCTCCTGGACTTGGGCTGGATTTATCTCATGGAAGAAAACGACTTCTTCTTTCGAAAACGACCCAGCGACAGTCACTACACGGAGAGAGAGGATCACATTGATTGGTTCGCAACATCGGCGATGGACCCAGGATCAATGATAGATACAGCCAAATCGATGGCTTTATGCCTTGGGTTGAAAGCTGACCTTCAGAAGTCATTGAGAAACTCTATGGTGATTCACCAACACGACATGTGCAACATCATTCGAGAAGCTGTCGCATTTATTACAAGTGAGATCCGGGATGGCTGGGGGTAATGCAGAGTCGCGTTGCACCGTGCGTTCAAAGTTGATTGAATCAGTGCAAAAACATTCGACAAACAACCGGTTGATCCTGACTCAACATATGACTCTACGCCAAATTTTTGCTTCGAACCACATACCACTTTGCTCTTCTCAGCTTCAACTTTTGCCTCTTTCCAGGCTCGTCTTCAAGTCTGCAACATGCCTCACAGCACCAATAACAACGATTTTGCCACCAACTCTCAGGGGTTGGCTGGTCCTGCCCAAGACCAGAGTGGTGGCTCAGCTTCGGCCAACGAGAACGAGAGCGACAGTGCGACGACCTCGATCGACCCTTGGTACGTGCCGTCTGAACACTCACAGAGTTTTACCATGACGAATTGCGGAAGACAGGGCCAGGAAGAAAACGCGATGGCTCCCAGGACCTGGAGCATGTGGGTCGCGGAGGACGAAACCGGCACCGATAACTCGCAAGAGGGGAGACGCGTGGTTCACTATGCAGGAAGACGACACATGGTTGACGTGGATTGGCACAGGGTGAGTGAGGTTCGTGTCGGGAATGGAGGCCAGTCCAACCTCGATAGGCGTCGTGCCCAGCGACAAGCCGCCGAAGATGAAGCCCAGGCGCGTGCTGCGGCTTCTGAGATGCGGCAAAATCCGATTTATCGCACTCATCAGGGTATTGACCAAACCCGAGGGTGACACGGGGACCAACGATGATGAGAAGGCAGCACCAGTTGCTCCAGCTGAGCGATGATTCCTATCCTCTGTAGTGAGTCGCCTGGAGCACAGGTCGTCATTAATGCTAATTTCCGACCGGTTTCTCAACACACACAGCCTGAAAAAGAAGAAACATGAGGCGAAATGTTTTATCGTATGTTGTCGAACGCCGCTGTCCGGAAATTTGTCATGCCATTCGTCTAACGTTTCTCCAAGTTTCGTGTCTACAAGCACTTGGCATTCTCGTCTGGGATGTCGCGCACATCGTATTTTTAGCTCCTGGGTAAGTTTTCGCACACGCCGAACACTCTAACTCCATCCGTTTTGCAATCGTGCATTGTACTGATATTGTACCGGATAAGCAGCTTTCAAGTCACCCACCTACTGCCGACCAGACTCCCGCACAAGTCCATGCCTGATGAATACCGTAAATGGAGTCGTCGACATCAGCTGACATATCATCCCTTCGACCGCGATTACAATACTTCTGACATTGGTTTGCAATCAGACAATGCAAGTTGGTACGGAGGACTTTGATGGAAAGACTTTGTGACTGGGAAGGAGGATGTCTTTATTACAACCTGTTCATTAAGTCCCATGCACATGGCTTTATCGGTTTCATTTCCATCTAAATACTCCCTTCGCGCACAAGCTCGTGCCTTCACTTAGCTTAATTCCCTTCTTGATTAGCCTGTACACTGTCTCCCTTTTCTTCTGCATTGCGCATTTGTTCTAGTCTTGAATATGTTGTGACTGCTTTACCGGGTGCGCTCTAGGCCACGTAGAGGCATTTGGTGGAGACGAGTCTTGACGGCTTCGTCTGACACATCATATCGAGATCAGACATTAATCATGCCTACCTAAATCAACTGGAAGATACTCGAAGAGAGTCAGTAAAGTGCAGACGAAGTGTGAGAGGACGTGGATATGGCGTACTTGAAGTTCTGCCGAGGTAGGGTTGCTTGGCAAGGATCCCAATGAGATTATAAATGCACATCATCTTTGAAGCCTGACAGCTCCAACGGAAGTACAGGGTCTTCTATTGAACGAGAGGACTTCCTGAGAGAGTCACAGATATGTAGATCGAAGGCCTCGTTAGCAGGATGGCGAGCTTGGAATCTGAGTAGATCGGTATTCTCTCGGAGGGTAGTGAGCCGTAAGAATGCTTGATAAATAAATGTCAGCATGTGCAATAAGCAAGAAAAGTAAAATTACTTACCAGAAATGTGGGAGTATGTTCAGTTTAAAAGAAACATCGAATAAGCTCAACTAGCTTGCACCGGATAACAGAGCAGTCATGACGAAGTTGTACAATTAAAGATCGTTGCTAGACTCTTCTGGGCGGTAGAATTGGAATAACTGGTTGTAAATGAGCATGAAGAAACAGGTTGCGGGCTGCAAGACTCACCAAGTAGAATGTGGGCTATCATGAACCCGAATCAACGGTCGTAGGCTTCCGTGGCATTGGCCCAACGGCCTCGTACAAGATCGTGTATGGTCGGCCGAGATGGAACAAGCTTAAAACTCCCTGGGGATGCAAAACTCAATAACAGTGTGGTACAATAGGCTTTAGACTGTGCCTCTGATAGCAAGGAAACATGAAATGCTCTGGGGCTACCACTTTTCTCTCCTCGGACTCGATGAATTCGTCAATGTCGGGATTTGTTTTCGCGCCGGGTCTTCTCGCAATATTAGTAGCAAACGTCGAAGTCGAGGGCAGAGGGTAGTGCTGGGCTGTTGTAGCCTTAGTTCAAACGGCGTTTACCATGGCCACGAGGATGGCTATCCTCTTCAGCTTGGTTCCGTCTGCGTTTAGCGCCCCTGTTCGGGGCTTGGTCCTGCTGCAGCTGCCTTTCCAGCATCGCCCTTGGCCCTTTGGGGGCGTTGGACGGTGGTACAGCTCGTTTCTGGACACTACTGGTCGCCGGTTCCTCATTGTCGACGTCCATCCGGTCACCGTTGTCAGTTCCCCCCACTTCAATTTGTTCATCCAATAGTGAACTATGCCCAAACAAGCTTGCCCACTGGTGAACGTAGCCCCATGGGATCCAAGTCCAGTCCAATACCATGGTACAATCCATGTTACCTGTGCGTTCCCCGCCCGTGTAGACGCCCACAACCAGATCGCGTTCGCTCCGCTCAAAGATGTCGTCCCAATCAATCAGGATCCTGACAGTGTCATGGAACAGCAGTGGTTTCCTTGACATGACGTCGTACATGTACATTTGGTCGTCGCTCCGCTTCACGACGGCCACCTGGTTACTGTAAGCGCTGATGAGATCACAATACAGGTTGGACACATCCTCCTCGTTTAGGAACCCCTCCTTGTCCTGCAAGCCAGCATTAGGCACCTCAATGCGATGACTTGAAAGCATATCCCTAATCTCAACCATTGCAGATCCCACTTTGTCACCTGTTAGGCCGTCGATTGAGAGCGAGTCGCTCGCCACAGGAATCGCGCCCGCCTTCAGCCCCCATCTACGAGAAACCTTGATATCAGAACATTCCCTCCAGGCTTTCTTGACCAGGGTCAGCGCCATCCACAGCGTCCCAGTCGTGGCTAGCTCTGTCGTGAATCCGCTAGGACCTGCATGTTCGACGATCCGACGAGGAGTCATCACTTGAACGTCCAGATCTTTACCAACGATGAAAAGTTCGCCAACCCCGATGCGGATAAGGGCCGCTAGCTGAGCTTTGACAAGAGTCACCTTGTACGAGACGGATGGCTCCGCAACGAGCCGGGCAGGTTGTACCTTGTAGGCCGTCAGGGGCAGTACGTCGAAAAAGATGTCACAGTGTTCTAGATTAATCCTAGGGCGGAGCGACATGCCAAGAAAACTCATGAGCCCTGACTGTTTCATTTGGCGCTTCGTCTCATTCACAGTGAAGTAATCCATGTCGAGCATGGCACTGATTGCCCAGGAGGCCCTGTCCTCCTTGTCACAGATTTGGGAGAGCCCGGCCATAAAGCCTGCCAACTGACCTGACAAGGCATCGGCCTGATATGTCGCATTTTCCGAGTCCGGCATACCATCCCAATCATAGACGAAAACCTTGTCTCGCGGAAGATTTGTGCGATTAACCCACGACATCTGCCGAATTTCATCGGTCTCAGTCAGGTCCAGAGTGCCCCTGACAACCTGTTTGGTTTCTGGGTCGAATATGATCCTCTCGGGAGTATCTCCCAGGATTATATGCAAGTAGTCAGATCCATCAAGCCTGCCACTCATCTCGGTATTGGTTTGGAGATGAATGATGCGTTTCCTATACTTTCTGGCATGCCAAAATGCTTTGGGAACACTAGCCTCCTCTGTGAAGTCAATCATGTGCCATCCCGTAGGCGCCTCAACCGAGTAGGGCCTGAACCATAGCACCGTGTGCGAGGATTCTTCACCCAACTCCTCCGCCTTTTTTATCACGGACTCAAACACGCTCTGGGGGTCTGATCCGGACAGTTCAATCGGTTCTGGGTCACCCATGAGTTCGTCGAGTACAAACGTTGTAAAAGTGGTGATGGGCAGGAATCGAAAAAGTCCACTGATGAGCGGGTGAGCTGGCTCTGATGACATGGTTAGAATCCTCATGCTGGCCATGTTTCGACTTGACGCTGTCAAGGCGGACCAGGTAATGGCCGCTGTCAAGGCTAGAGCAAATTCTGCCGACAGGTTGTTGTCCACCTCTAGGATGATGAGTACCTGGAATGGAAGCGTATCTGCTTTCCATCCTTCAGGCTGCTTCTCTTCCTTGGGGGGGGCACTGTTGCTCCTGATCTTTTTGAGCAGGCTATGGTATGTCTCCACTGACAGGTCAAATACAGCGGATTTGGAGGCGCTGGCTTTGTCGAACCAGGGACCTTGGCGGGCCTCCTCCACATGGTCCTTTTCCAACGCGGACATGGCATGAATAACAAGCATCTCGGGCTTCTCCTGCGACACCTTATTTCGAATTTCAACCGGCACTAAGGTACTCTTTCCAGAGGCTCCAGGGCCCGTGATATGCCCAAACTTAATATCTCCATTGCCTCCCTCGAGCGGGGAGCATACCCATGTCCCAACAGCATCCAGCGTGTGTCTCCAGGAGTCTGGAACACCATCTTTTGCGTGTCCAAAAATTTCCACGTCTTGAGCTTTTTCAGTCATTGTGACGTGCGTGCGTGTGTGTGTGTGTGCGTGTGTGTGTGTGTGTGTGTGCGTGTGTGTGGTTTAGGTTGGTATTATTTTTTTTCCCTAAGTTCGGCCTGTAGCACAAGCAAACGGCCAAACAACAAATTCAGAGCTGCCCGCATTTTATTTGTTGCGGGGCCGACCAGTGTCATGAGCAAACCATTTTCAGAAAACACATACGATTTCTCTCATCGTCAGTCTATCACGCATCTACAAAATGAACAACGATTTGCGCTTACTCTTCCCCGGTGAAGACTACTTTGACGACGTACAGCAGAAACTGATGACGGAGCCTCCGGTTGCCTTGGAGAGTCTCGGCATGGATGAAAGCAGCGGTATTGATGCGCTGGTTCAAGTGGTCCGCCACGCCAGGAGCTTTTTGCCATATCCTTCCGTGGGTGGCAGATACGCCGAGGGGGAGGAGGACAATCCTCTTCTGACATATGCGTGGCAAGACTTTGATCCCCATCAAAAGTCTCCTGCTGTCATGAATGGGCATAAACGGGCAAAAGTGATGTTGGCGACCCAGCTCTCGGCCCTGCCAGGCATCAGTGAGCATCTCACATTTCAAGAGCTCGCGGCTAGCCAACTAATGTGCTCCTCTCTTTGGTCATCTGGTTACTGGGTGGCTTGCGACCAGATCTTGCGCCGCCGGGTTGGAACCGAATCGGAGTGGGAACCGGAACCTGACCTCTCCCGTGAGGAACAGGGCAGATTTGGGCTGGTCGTGCTGGACTGTCGCCAGGATCATAAGCTCAACATCCAAGATGCCGCATGCGCCCAATTTTTACCGAAGATGGACGGTGATTTCGAGCGAATAACAGTTGGTCGTCGTGGCCGGTTCCTTCGGGTCGAGTACTACAGTAACGACCAGAAGCCCCATTTTCTGGACGAGCTTCGTAGCTTCAAAATTTACCTGTCGCCCGAGATGGACACATACCGCCTGCTTGCCGTTGTACGGATCCGAGACGAGGCATCAGGTAAAGACCACGTCCGCACCTACCTCAATAACGGGCATCCTGTGAGGATGGAATCATACCAAGGCATATTCAACGACAGCTGGGGCATAGCAGATGCTGGTGGGCATCATTACATGCTTCTATATGGGTGTTTTGATGGGCCATTAGATGCTGATGCCCCCGAGGTGATACCAGATTACATCCCAAAGGACAGCAACGACGTGAGTGAACCACTCGCCGAGTTCTTTGAGATATTGAATGGGCCAAATGGATCCCTCAAGAGGATCTAGAGGCTCTGGAGCCAACTGAGGGTACACGGGGCGTTCGAGCTGGCAAATGCGGCAATTGTCCGTGTTGAGCGATGAACTGAACAACCTCTTTTAGTAAGTTGGAAATGATTCACTGTTTCTGGTATCTTCTAATTGTATATTTATAGCTGCCGTCGATGAATATCCGAGCGACCTCGCCCACGATTCCTGACACCAAATACCGGCCAAAGTGTATACAAGCTATAGGATTGCTGTGGGGTTGTATTCGACCGAATGGGCATGCCAGTCTGGAGATGAGAGCAAGGCACTCGGCACTGTCGGACGAGAGGCTGGCACATGTGGCGGTATGGTGGGCGCGTGGTGGAACAAGTTGGCTGGGGCACATCTTTGTTGGTGGGGTACATCTTCATTGCAGTCGCACATCTAGAATCTAGGGCACGCAGCCGGGCTCTCGTTGCTCTTGGGTTCTGATCCATGGCTGCTTTTCCAGACGGTTAGCTGCTGATCTTGCGGTCAAGAGACACACTTACAAGTACGACGGAGATCTTTAAAGGCAGGATCTTAAGGATCACCGGTATTTGAGGGTAGTAGTGCCGTGATGTGTTCGGCGTTGCTGGTTTATTTGAGGATGTAGATGTGAAAGTTTTCCATTTTCAAGATCTGTTCGGCTTTTTATTCTTGTGTTGTAATTAACTCTTGTGCGCTTCGCGATGCATCATAAAAGCTTAACAGGTCGGTACCAAGATTCTGGAAAACGTTAAGCCACATCATTTTGGTCACTGTTCCAAGGCTGGGCAGAAGCCTCATTGCAACCTTATTCACTGTTTTTGACTCTTTGTCAATCGTCCACTGTGTCCTTCTCAAGAGAAGCTGGCCTCAATAGAAGAGGAAATATCAATAAAAAACGATGGAAGGGCTGAGTAGCCTCGGATATCTTGGTCGGGGTTCGTGAATACTTGGAACGTGTGCTGCAACAACCCGGGGCCGTCATTTGTTTCGTTGTTAAAATTCGATAAACAGTTGCTTGTTCAATCCAGCGGCCTTGCACGTGGAAATTCAGTGGATTGGTGATTTCTCGTTTGATCGCGCGGTCGAAATTCCGTCTTCACACTTCGCCCCTCTCCCTTGGCGATGACCAAGACGCCCATTGTATGTATCAGTTGCCCTTTCGAAGCCCTTGCTGAAATACATGCCAAAGTCACCAAACAAGCCATAAAACTGTGTCTTCTGAAAGACGGCTAGGTGGCCTGGCACAGATGAATCCAACACCACTGGGCCTGTTGAGCATCGAGGCTTAGCCTTATGACATCCCCTGTCCCGCTCAACGACCTGAGCACGAGCACATTGGCATCTTGGGCCACCGCCACGAGAGGGACCCAGCGAGCGCTACGGCACTCCGTGTTCAACACCAAAACACCAGCTTCAGTGGGCTTCATCAGGGTCATGCCACCCACCTGCAGAGTGTTCAACCCTGGGACTTGATCGCCCGTCCCCTTGTAATACAAGTCCGTAAACATCCGATCCACCGTGCTCGGTTCCGACGGCGGAAGCTTGACTTGCCATCGTTCCCGTAGGAGCAGAACAAGTTGCCAAATGGCAAACCGAACCACAAACACCGGGCTCGACTCCTCCAGAGCACGAAACAAGAGCATTTTGGTGACTCGCAGGGTCCACAGCGGAACAGCTTCCGTAGCCCTGTCCCCCAGTTGTTCGACAAGGACTCGAATCGTCTCGAACGCGGCGAGGTCGTCCCATGTGCCCTTCTTTGCAATCGCCAGCAGCCTGAGCATCGCCATCTCGATGTCTTCCTTTTTGGGAGCCTCAAGCAGCGTGCCGCACGTCTTCAGCTCCCACGGCCCAGTCCACGTCGGGAGTCCGGCCTGGAGGGTATCTTCCAGCAGGTCGTCAACGAGATCTCCCCCCCAGCTGGTGCCGAAGAGAAAGACCTGAAACTTTTGGCGGTCCTTGCCCGATTTTCGCTCCAGGTCTTCCAGTTTCGCCAAAAGGTTCTGCTCCCGCACCACATTTTTCGCCTGCTGGTCCCTGGAATTGAGGACGTTTCGCCTCATCTCCCTGCGGGCCTCCTTGAGCTCCTTTTTGAGCTCTCGCAGGTCGCTCTTGTGCTCATCCCGAGCCGCTCTGAGACGGAATTGCGCCGAGTCAGCCTCCGCACGGGCGTCAGCCGCCGCTCGGTTGGCCTCCTCCAACTGGGCTTCCAATTCTTGGATCGCCATGTCCCGAGCACGACGCTCCACCTCCAGCTTGCCGACTTCCGCCTGGAGAGAGTCGACCTGCGCCCGAAGCTTGCGGTTCCCGCCATCCTTTCGAAGGGCCTGGCCAAAGGCCTGACTGTCCAAGCCGCCCTCGTCGACATCGGCCTCATTGAGCTGTGCCAACATCGGGGCCGGCAGCTTGCGTCCCAGAGAACGCATCAACAACACCACCGATGGCTCATGCTTGACCATCCATGTCAGCATGTTGGTGGCCAGTTGCCGAAACTCCTTCTTCTCCTGCTGCGCATCTGAGCTTTCGAGGGCGTCCTGGGCAGCCTGTTTGGCGCGCACCGTGCCCTTGGTCCTGGCCAAGGTCTTCTGGATCTGCGATTGGAGCTGCTGACACTCGCGCTTTTTGACAACACACTCTGCCGTCTTTTCCTGCATCTCCTCTGCGGCATCCGAGTCGTACCCGCGCCGGTCTGCGTAGTCCTGTCCACTCCTCCTTAGCGGCAGCAGCCTTTTTGTGACTTCGTCTAGCTGGGCCAGAGCCCGAGCCCGCGCATTCTTGTGCGCACGTTTGTTGTTCATTGTCGAATTGTCGAATGGTCGAATTTTCCAATTGTCCAATTGATCATGGACATGAGAGAGTACATATTTGAACCAATTCCCTTTTTTTTTTTTCCATTTGTGCGTGGCAGTCTTAGTGGAGGAAGGTGCGAAGGCAACCACCCGCGACTTCCAATTGGGGACGGCAAACTTCAGCTAATCATGGTATGAGACTAATACAGGATCAAGAAATTATTTTTATCGGTAATTTCTTTATTTTACATTAGCTTGTTCATTTAACACATGAGCAACCAGCCTATACGCCCTGAGGCCGGCGTACCATTCATGCGACACCATTGTGAGGAGTTCACCCGCGTACAGGGTATTGCGGAATGGATACTGCAAAGGAGCAGTACAGGCCAACCAGCGTTTGACATTTTGACCTCATCCAGTGATAGCCATGTCAAATACTGCGACCGAGAAAAAAATCGGTTCAATGTTCAAACAGAAACGAAGAATCGTTAATCTCAAAGGCTGGTGGAATGGATGGCTGACGAGCCACTCAACTGTAGATGTGCCCCCACACATTCTAGATGTGCGCCTAACATTACAGACGTACCAACACATTGCGGATGCAGCCCAGGGCGCCAAATACTTCATTAAATGCTAAAAATGCAGTTAGACGCAAGGTTTTCCATTGTATATACCACTGGGGGCTTTATGCGCCATCAGAAGACGATTTCGAATTAGGACGCGCAGATGCATTATTAGAGAAGGCAAGCTGATGAATCAACAAGAGGT
>NAGG01000450.1:0-13071 GCA_003031705.1 Calonectria naviculata
GGTGCTGGGTGGGCAACGGACCGCTCCCGGTGCTATTCCTTGCATCAATGAACAGAAAGTATGCTTATTTGCTTGTACGGATTAGAGTTGGGCATGAGGCCGAGAAGCAAAGCAGCGGCGGTTGCGGTGCGTGGGCCTTGATTTGCTGGTGCGTATCAAAGCCACCCGCCGTCGTAACTGGGCGCGTCACTCGCACGAGGCTACTGCAGGGCGAGTCTAGAAGGCAATGAACTACAATGCATTATCTTGCATTGTGACGGCCGGGGTGGGCGCCTCTGTTCTTTTCCTGTTCCATTGGAACCGTGATTGTTTCTGCATGGCGTTTGGATGCGATCGCCAAGCTCCGTCACCGCGACGCCCAGTCTCAAGCTGCTGCAACCCCCCTGGACGGCCCCACCTGGCACCGGCAATTAATGGTTGGGCCGTCAATACACACAAAGTCCCCTGTGATTAGGTTGGTTGGGCACCCTATAGAGCCCAGGGCGACGGCGGCGACGCCGGCCAATACGACTCGGCCAGAAATTTCGAATGTCAAAGTGGCATCTGTTTAATGGGATTCCGAGGCCTGTGTGTGGCTGGCCGGGGTTGAACTAGGCGAAAAGGAGGCTTGCTGGCTTGTCCGCCACTCAGAGCTTGCCAGTGACCAACTTGGATATATCCTCTATTCGTAATGCGCCTAGATATGTAGTTTCTAACCCATCCCTTTCTATTGCCACTTTACTGGGCCTCGCCGGCACTGCCCCTACTTTTTCGGGTCTCAGTTGAGGCTCCCCATCACTCGGTGTTATCTTGGCACCCCTGTCGCTGGTGGACCGGAAGGCTGCCGCGACCAGGTCCGACCACGTTAGCGCACCATGACGGACTCTTCGGTCACCTTACCTTCCGGCCCTTTCCAGAGGATGGGGGCCATGCAACCTGGGATCTCGACTGCTAGCCAGGGGTTCCTGGCTGCCGACAGGGCCGGTTGAGCCTCAAAACAACGGTATTCGGTGCACGGCTTGCCAAGGTGATTGGGCGCCCGTCAAAATGCCCTCCATTCCAGCCGTTTATTGGCTGAGACCCTGTCTTGGGCCTTATTTCGCCAAGCTGTCGCGGCGCAGTCTCCTGGTTACGCATCACCCATCATGAGATTTCTTGGCGTATCATGATCTGCGCGCAGGGAGAAATCACTACATTATCGTCACGGATGAGGTGAGTGCACTATGACTCTATAGATAAGTCGTAAAAATGTTTCTTTTGGGCAATTGCTATGTGCTATAAAGGAGCTTCGCTTCCAGACGCCACCCGATCTCCCATGGCATCCACCATCGGCATTCATTCCTGATTCTGCTTCAACTTTTACCACTTCTGTCTTTCGTTAAGCATCCTTAGACCTTTCAAACATGAATCGACATGAACTCGATGCCCCATGGGGCGATTCCAACACCCCTACGCGGCGCAACTCGATTGAGCTGCTTGAGGTTGCGGGAACGACACCACCTCGCACAGCTTGCTCGACACAGTCCAATGCCCAGACGGTCCACGAGGACACTGCACCATTAAACACACTCAACATGCCACTGCCCGCCTTACCAGAGAGGGACGATTTCGATTCTGAAAAGAATATGCGCCGCAAAGACGGTTCACACAAGCTGTCGCTCCGAGACAGATTACACCACTTCACATGGGCATGGTTCACATTTCCAATGAGCACTGGAGGTATTTCGCTGCTCATCTATGCCCAACCATACCAATTCGAAGGCCTCAGAACCATAGGCAAGGTCGTCTACGGCATCAACCTGGCCATCTTCACCACCCTCTGCCTGGCCATGATTTGCCGCTTCATCTTTCACCGAGGGGATTTCATCAAGTCCATCTCCCACCCCCGAGAGGGCTTTTTCCTTCCCACATTTTTCCTGGCCATTGCCACCATCATCACTAGCACTGCTCGATATGCCATTCCGCAGGACAATCCGAGGGTAGTCGGTGCCGTAACGGCCATCTTTTGGATTTACATGATTGTCACGCTATGCCTGTCTGTGGGGCAGTACGCATACATCTTTGCCTCCCACAGCTTTGGCCTGCAGACTATGATGCCGAGTTGGATTCTACCAATCTTCCCCATCATGCTTACTGGTACTATTGCGACTGTAATCCTGGATATGCAAATTCATCTCAAAGCCATGCCCATCATTGTTGCCGGTTTGACCTGCCAGGGACTTGGCTTTTGGATCGCCATCATGATGTACGCCCACATGATTGGACGTCTGATGCAGAGTGGCCTCCCCAACCGAGAACACCGTCCTGCCCTCTTCATGTGCGTCGGGCCACCGGCTTTCACAGCCCTCGCCCTCATCGGAATGGCCAACCGACTACCCGGGGACCTCAACGAATCAGGCCAGTTCCCCATTCATGCCGACACTGTTCGCGCAGTGGCTCTTCTGGCTGCCATCTTCCTCTGGGCCCTGAGTCTCTGGTGGTTCTTCATCGCCGTTGTCTCTATTATCGCATCTCCTCCCGAGTACTTTCATCTCGGATGCTGGGCTGCAGTGTTCCCCAACGTGGGCTTCACACTGGCCACCATTTCCATTGGCAATGCGTTTAAAAATTCTGGCATCCTCTGGTTCGGCACAGGGATGACTATTATGGTACTCTTGACCTACTTTGTGGTCCTGTTCTTTAACATCCGGGCCGTCGTGGTCAGCGACATTATGCATCCTGGCAAGGATGAAGATGTCGAGGACCATTAGCGTTTGATTTTCATTGGCTCACTTTTCATTGTTTCACTTTCACTGTTCGCTCTTACTGTTCGCTCTCTCTTCTTTCCTTCATGTTCCTGGATTTATCATATTACTTTATTCGGTCTTTGCATAAAAGGATGTTTGATACATATACGACTTGGAATTAGACAAAACGTCAGCATGTTTCTAGATTATACAGATAGGGTAAAGGCGGAGGTATAGTGACAGATGGCCAAGCCTCTTTCGGAGTAACGGATAGGACATAGGTAGAGTCCTGGCGATGTCGCCTACACAGCATTGAATTTTGATCCAACTATGCTCCTTGACTCGCCAAGATTAATTGTGAGATTGCGTGGCCTTAGCGCGAGCGAGTTTTAGTGTCGCCGATCCTGGGGAATACGACCGTAAGCGACCGAGGGCGAGTCTGTGCCGCAGTTGAACAAAGTCCGGCGGACTAGTCATGTCAAAGATCGGCCTCTGTTGTCAGTCGAACCCCCGCACGGTAGCGCGGATGCGGAGGTCGGCAGTAGCGTCGGCAGATCGGTCTTTAGAAGAGAATGCATCATCAATACTGCAATAGAATCAAATTTATTATGAAATTATTGATGCATCGAATGACTTGATTGCTGTCTACCATGAGCTGCGAGATTGCCTAGCATATCCAATGTTCGAATAGTTGATCATGCAATCTGAATTATGACCTTACTCTTCGACGGCATCTTTATCCTTGCTCTCGATAAAACGCCCTTGCATTTCGGTGTGATGCTCTCGATTTTTTTCAGAGCGCCCAGCCAACCCGTACAAGACGTCGTTTGAATCGCCAACAGATGGAATGACCATCTCAAACGTGTCCTTGACGACGCAGTAGTCGAAATAGCCCAGTCGCGCAATCGGCTGCGTCAACTCGGGGTCCAGCTTGCCGTCCTTGGAGAGATACTTTTCGTTAATATGCACACCGACGACTTGGCCGATGACGACGTCGACGGTGCCCATGGGGGGATTCCCGGGAAGTCTCAGTGTGGTATAGTACTTGCACTCAAACTTGACGGGGCTCTCGCGAACCATGGGGATTTTGACGGGCAGACTCGTAGACCACTCCTTCTCAAGGGAGCATTCCTCGAATTCATCCACACCATAAGGAACAGTCTTGGCAGAGATGTTGACGGCCTCGCGAAGAGGATATGTCGCTAGCTGCCAGCAAAAGTACCCAGTAGACTCTGCGTTGTGGACAGTATCCTTGCGTTCAAAGCCAGCCGAGCGTTGGCCAGTGGAGGAGGTGGCACCGGGGTCACATGGCGTTTGGTTTGAAGCTGAAAGGTTAGTCTAGATTTCACCAGTAAGCAGAAGACATACCAAACATGACATATGGGGGATCGAATGTCAGGTTGTTAAACTGCGAGTACGGGGCCAAATTGTATATCGGCTCTTGACCTGGCAGGGTTGGGGAGACGGTACTAATCCAGCCAATTGGCCGAGGGACCACACAAGCCTGTAAAGTTATTACCAAACCAATAGTTTTTGATAATCTGATATACCTTGAATGGGTTGAATGGTAACCCATGGTCCGTCTCTCCTGGCTTATAGAACATGTTGACTCGGCAGGATCTAGATTGAGTTTGAGATGGATTGGTCTCGTGCAATGCTGTAAGGCTACGATCACAAGATGGCAAGATTGAAAAGGAAAATGCCTCAAGGCATCTGTCGTTGTCATCCGTCCAGACCTTGAGGATTGCCGAGGCCGTCCGAGAGGGGCGAAATCCACCGAAAAGGTCCGCTGTGGGGTGATGCAGTGCCGAAGTCGATCCGGCCAGTGACGTGGGCGACAAATATACGAAAATCACGGCAATTATACCCGTAAAGTCACGCCAATCTTTATTTAATCCATCATGTAAGTGCACCTGTTGAGATACTTGCAATACGGCCCGTCCCACCAACTCTCCCTTGGCCAGCTTGTCCATCCAAGAGTCCAGATTCTCCAGCTTGCCCTTTTGAAGAATTGGCTAGATATGTTAGAATGAGAGATAATTGAGGTCGGTGTTACTCACACGAACGAGATCCCGCGCTGTAAAGTCAAGAGCCTCTTCGACTTCCTTTTGAGTGCCGACGTTGCTTCCCACAACATTGAGGCGATTCATGACTAGCAATCCAGGAGGAGCTCCAGCCATGACGGCTGGATCAGCAGGAATACCGACACATACAAGCGTACCACTGGGTCTGACCAAGGTAGGTGCACTCTCATAGGCCGCCTTGCTTCCTGCCGTTACAATGACACCATGTGCGCCATATGTGGTCACTCTTTTGACTTCGCTGGTGACGCTGGGTGTGGCCATGAAGTCGATAAATACTTCGGCTCCAAGCTTCTCGCACAACTCGCGTTTATCACCGCCACCGTCGATGGCAATCACTCTCATTCCCATGGCTCGCGCATATTGGATGGCAAGGTGTCCCAACCCACCGCCGGCTCCGGAGATGACAATCCATTGACCAGCCTTTACGCCAGATCTAATCATGTTAGCGGAGTTGTTTTGGACAGTGGCTGCTTACCGCTTGCATGCCACGTATGACGTGACACCACCACACAAGATGGAGCATGCCTCCTCATCCGTGACGCCGTCGGGCAGCCTGGTTGTATAACGACCGTCGGCCACGACATACTGCTGAAAGGTTCCCGGAACCGTGTATGCACTGTTTTTCTGTTTGGTGCAGTGCATGTCATCGACGCCGCTCGAGCAGAATTCGCACTCGCCGCATGTGCTGGCAATCCACTTGACTCCCGCCCGGTCACCCAGCTTCCATTTTGATTCCATTCCCGCACCCACGGCCACTACTACACCAGCGCCCTCATGGCCGGCAATGCCGAGAGCCTCTGGTGACATGAAGACGCCCATAGAGCCCCATTCGTCGTGTAGCAAAGACTTGTCAGTCCCGCAGAGACCCGTCCAATTGATTTTCACCAGAAGCTGGCCAGGACCGGGCTTGGAAACAGGAATACTTTGGATCGGGGCGGTGGACGCAGGCCCGCTTCCCTGACGGACAGCAGCTTGCTGTTTTTGCGGAATAAAATGAGCCATGATGACTTGGTTGATGTGGTCAGGACGAATCGTTGGGTCTTCAAGGCCATATATATACATGTGATGCTCCTATCCCCCGTGGCACATTGTTGAGCTTGCCAAACCATCACTACAATTTGCATTGTCATCACATTCAGACTCATCAATGTCTTGTGTTGTGATGAGCCAAGACATGTACTGAGCAGGTCAGCCTCACAACAGAAAAATACCCAAATCCCACTTGGACCGAGGCTCGTCCGCATTTGATCTAGTGTCATGTCTCATTTTGAAAGCCAAGACTCTGGTAACTTGTGACATGCAGCCGGTGACGAAGCATCACTGACTGTCACAATAAGCCGAAGTGACTAAACTCGTGGGGGCCTTGGTTTACCCGACATCCTTCGGGTTGATGATTCTTTGGGCTAGACCAACCGAGGTCATGGGAATGAGGGGCCATGGACTTACAAGTGATCAAGTCAGGAGGTTGATACGATTCTAAGTTTATGCAGGAATGTTAAAAATGCGGCCTAACGGGAGTCTATCGGAGGCCGATCCCCCGGATTCCCCATACCCGCAGGATTCGATTGGCAACCACCAAATCTTGGTCTGAGCTTGAAACGGTAATGAATACCGGCGAGGATTCATTGCATTTGAAGTCTGGTGCTTGGCGTGACGTTTGAGTCAGATTTTGCTGATGCCAAGCCAAAGGTTTAACTGCACGGAACACCTGCGTTGTATTGATGTGTAATGAAATTTAGCGATGCCGAGGCATTCGGGTTAATGTTGATCAAGGTTGAGGATCGAGTTGGATGACCTGGAGGTTGCAACCTCGTACACTTGGAAGATGTCAACTGGAACGTCCATTCTGAACTTGGATGTCTAACCGACGCTGTCATCTATAGCCAGAATTGCCCATCTCAGTGTGCCTAGGCCACCCGTGTACTGGAACAATGCGGCAAGACGCAGAAATGACGCAGCAGTTGGAAACCATGGCGACAACCACACCGGACTGCTGCCCACGACGAGTAATGTGGGCAATTACTGTGGGTTTGCGGCAGTTGCCGTCAACAATAGTTGAGTTTCGCCAACTGCCGTTGCCTCTTGCATCTGCAGCCGTTGTGGATTCCCCATGCCAAATGTGGCGAAGACGCATATCGGGTTGAGACATTCCTGTGGATCGAAACCATTTTAGCGCCAACCCCATTGTAGAGGACAACTCGAGTATCCCCACGAATGAGACAACCATGCAATGTATTTATGCTCATGTTCTATCTATAATTTATTTTCCCAATTAAGCGCTCTCAGCGGCCAAGTCCTCTTCAACCTGCTTTTTCACAATCTCTCTCACGCCCTCCCACGAGTTCTTGACCGTGGTGACGCGGCGCTCCTTTTGCAAAAGAGTCTTGAACTCCTCGGGAAGCACCTGCTCGGCAAAGTTGAAGCCGGGCTCCTCCTTCAGGGCCAGCTCCACAACGCCCGAGAACTTGGCGGGGTGGGCGGTAGACAGCGAAATGTGATGCCTCTGAGCGCCAACTCGGGCCAGAGATCGCTTGGCGGTGGCAATTCCGACGGCGGTGTGGGGGTCAAGGACGTATTTGGTCTCCTTGTAGGTCGTCTTGATGGTCTCCAGCGTCTCGGGGTCGCTGACACGCTCGCTCTCGAAAACGCGGCGTCCGTTCTCCAGAATCTCGGCGTGCACGGGTCCGAAGCCGCCAGTCTCCTTGAGCGACTTGTACCAGGAAACGACCTCTTGTCCGGCCTGCTTCTTGTTGAACTCGTCATCCATGCCGACAGTGGCGGCGAATTCTACACCAGTTAGCGAAGACTGAAATTTAATAGACTGCGAATTCAATGCATACCCTTGGCGAGGAACCACAAAAGTCTCTCAAAGTTGCTCGAGACCAAAATGTCCATGGCAGGACTGTAAGTCTCCTTGCAGGCGTTGACCTCGGTCTTGTCGGCGCTCTTCTCGTATCGGCCAGTGGTCCAGAATCGGTGGAGAATGTCGTTCTCGTTGGTCGCCACAACCAGCTTGTCGACTGGCAGACCCATGTTCTTGGCAAAGTAGCCGGCAAGGATGTTGCCAAAGTTTCCGGTGGGGGTGACGAATCGCACCTTGTCTCCGACCTTGAATGTTTCCGACTTTCTGGCAAGGGAGAAGTAGGCGTAAAAGTAAAAGACAATCTGGGCGAGGATTCTCGCAAAGTTGATGGAGTTGACAGCTCCGAGCTTCAGAGCCGCGTTGGAGTCGGGGTCGTTGAACATGGCCTTGACAATGTCCTGGCAGTCGTCGAAAGTTCCCTCGACAGCAATGTTGTGGACATTTGCGTCGGTAATGGTGGTCATCTGAGCCTCCTGGATGGGGCTGACACGGCCCTTGGGGTGCAGGATGAAGACGGAGACGTCCTTCTTGCCACGAAGGCCTTCAATGGCAGCAGATCCGGTCTAGATTGTTAGTATGAGCAAACCTATAGGAAGAGGAACTTACGTCACCGCTGGTAGCGCCGACAACAGTCAAATGATGTCTGTCTGTTATTTATTAGCATTGATCAACACGAATGCGAGTCCCTTACCCTTGCCCTCCTTGCCCTTGTTCTTTCGGACAAGAAAGTATTCAAAAAGGTTGCCCAAAAACTGCAGAGCGCCTAAACTGTTAGTATAATTCAAACTGGAATCGGACAACTCACAATCCTTGAAGGAGTAACTGGGGCCGTGGAACAACTCGAGAAGATACAGGCTGTTGTCCTGGAGGTGCACCAGAGGGACAACCTCCTCAGATCGGAAAGTCGAGTAACTTCGGTCAATGATGGCCTTGAGGTCCTCTGCGGGAATCTCATCTCTTGAGATGTACAGGCTCAAGATCTGGAAAGCCAAGTCGGCATAAGAGAGATCCTTCCAGCTGGCCTACTGCGTGTTAGTCAATGTTTGATACAAACTTCCAAAACATACCCAGTCGGCTGCAATTGGAATCTCGTGAGGCAGGAAAAGACCACCGTCGGCGGCCAATCCCTTGAGAACGACATTCTCGAATTCGAGCTTCAAAAAATCAGCACAAACTCAAACCTGTTCCGAGAAACCCACGCCGTAGTCACCACCTCGGGTGGACAGGTAAACCTGGGACTCAGTATGAGTCTTTGCCGTCGAGTCTGCCATGTTGCTGAATTGTTGGCGGCAAATTCGATGCTCGAAAATTTCTGCGCTGGAATGTGTCTAATACCCCTCAGACTAAGCATAACGTTTGGAGTCGTTGGCGTCCCGCCGGAGAAAAGATGGCCCGGCCGATACCGGAACCGGTAGACTTTGGGGAAGCGGGAGGGCCGAGCCAACCAGGAGGGGGCTTTTACGTCACGTGGAGAAGCACTTGCATGACGGGAGTTGGGATGTCGCCACAAAGGAGACCTGCAGCATGAGTCATATAATAATTACGGAGTCGGCGATTCGCCAGCTCGCTACATCGGACCACTAACGAAATGTACAGTAACGGCTGTCGCGCGATAAGATTACTGGCTTATAGTTTGGGATGAGAGGCTTGTTACGTTAATCATTTGTAGCTTCAACCCCTGCCGTTACGCAACTAGAGGCCTTTCACCTCTACGCAACCTCCAGCGATTACTGGATTCAATCACCTCTTGACAGCCTTCCAGGGTCCATCCCCACTTTTGAACAAATCCCTGCGTCACCTCCCAGTTTGATATGTCGTACGGCTCTCCCCATATTATTAGTCCTCGGGCTTCATTCTGCCGGTTTGAATCAAGTAGCTTTGTCTTGGGCCTGAAAAACCCTGATACGTCGAGCAAATTGCCAGCCACGTCTCCCACCAACTCGGCATGGTCAAAATGAGCCTCCCATCGAATCAGGTTGTCGCGCATTTGCGGAAACGGTAAAAGGTCAATCCATATCGAGTGTTGGGTGCTAATCTGCAACGTTGTCGGTGCGAGGTTCGCCGGAAGCCCGCTCGCAGTGGGAACCACTACGGCACGACCAGGATACACCTCTTCCACATAAGGCACATGTGGTTCCTCTGGTGTAAGGCCTGGAGTAAAGTACATCGTTGACGCTGCGAGCGCTCGTTTATTACCGATAAAACCGCGTAGTGCATTGAACTGAATGAGGTGCAATAGGTGATCTCGTGAGGGAGATTGCCTTTCAAAATGCCAACTTTCGATGCCCATGCAGCGACAAGCCTGTCTCTCGTCCGGATCAGGTTCGGCTTGCGCATTCGACCCGCTCGAACGCTCTGGATAAGATACGCGCCAACGATTTACATGGAACGGACGATCGCATGTCTTCTGAGAGCCGCGCTCTTCCACTCGCAACCCTGGACGTATTTGTAACAATCTTTCAACTGGCTAACAGATACTTACTGCGTGCCCTCTGGTTGATGCGGTTTTGGAGCCTCTTCCGCTGCTTCCGCTCTTCCATCGCCACTGACATGGTGTCCCGGGTTGGCGTGACGAAAGCTGGAGCCTGGTCCGAGGCGGAATCTTGAGTGTTTTCATGTCCCATCTTACAAATCAACAGGAAGAAACTAGTCTTGGAGAGGAGAAAAATGTCAGTCGGGTCCATCTCTAAATAGCGGCTGGCGATGTAGGATCGGCGCTACGATGGTACTAACCGTAAATGGCGAAAAATGTCAGCCAGGCTGTGCGTGTGCTTTATTATCATGATTGGAATGGAAGAATACAATGGAAATCTATAAAGATGAGAATCGCTGCTGTTCAATCTAGAAACAGATCAAAGCAATAAACCCAAGCCTACACAAGACACATCACTAAACCAAACATGTCTCAATACGCCAAGGCCCATGCTGAAGCCAGTGGTCCGGGAGACGCCCGTCCAACCGCTATGCAAATTGTCCAAGATGCCAACATTGATCTTTCTGGCAAAATCGCCGTCGTTACTGGCGCTTCGTCTGGCATCGGCGTCGAAACCGTTCGTGCGCTGGCCACGACGAGATTGTCCTTCATCCTGCCAGTGAGGAACCCGGAAAAAGCAAAGACTGCCCTCGGCGACTCTTTCAACCCAGAGAAGATGAACTTTGTGTTCATGGACCAAACATCTCTGGAAAGTGTGCGAGACGCCGCCAAAGCCATCCTTGCCCAAACCGACAAGGTCAGCCTCCTCATCAACAATGCAGGCATCATGGCTGTGCCTGAACTCCAGCTGAGCAAGGACGGCTACGAGCTTCAATTTGCGACAAACCACCTTGCGCACTTTCTGCTGTTCCAGCTCCTCAAGCCCGCACTCCTCGCTGCCAGCACGACCGAGTTCCAGTCCCGTGTTGTGGCTGTGAGCTCCGACTCGCACAAAATGTTGGCTCTGAACGATCCAGGCAATTACAACTTTGAAAAGGGCGACTACCACCCCTTCCTCGCATATGGGCAATCCAAATCTGCCAACATCTACATGACAAATGAAATTGAGCGGCGTTACGGGAGCCGTGGGTTGCATGCTTTGAGCGTCCACCCTGGTGTGATTGCCACTGGGCTGGGACGGTACCTGTCTGACGAGCAAATCCAGAGTCTCGTCCAGAATGAACAGCTCGCAAGGTTTTGGAAATCGCCCGAACAAGGCGCAGCCACTACCGTATGGGGTGCGATCGGTCGAGAATGGGAGGGCAAAGGCGGCCGATACTTGTCCAACTGTGCTGATGCGCCTCTAACTGGCAGTATGGAGGAGGATCCCGGTGCTGTAGGGTACACGCAGCATACCTACAATGCTGAAAATGAAGCCCGGCTCTGGAAGGATTCGTTGGCCATGGTGAATGTGCCGGACGAGTAGATGGTGCATAGTACCAGTTATTATTTGTAAAGAGAATGTCCAAATATGCTTACAAACCTTGATGCCGATCACCGTCCTAGAAATTCAAGCTAGCATTTGTTTCCCTCTTCATTGAGTTTGCCTCCGGCGGCCCTCCGGGGGCGCTGCCGCGGGCCCTCCTCGCAAGCTCGTCATCCTATGTAGTAGATATCCCAAGCCTTGATCAACCTGTCAGCCAATAAGAATATTGTTCAGTAAAAGGAAACTTGCACACATTGCGATTAATTATAATGGTTCTTGGTTGAACGAACCGAACAATGGAGAATTAAGTTTATTGATTCGACTGTCCTGACCCAACTTAGGTATACAACTGTTTATTGCTCAGAGCTTGGTGACCTGCACTCGGCCGCTCCGGACCATCCTGCGTGGTTCCGACCGAGGGCACTGGTACGTAAACATTGTCCCTAATTATTGGACTTGCAAATCCCAATACATCGGGAGCGCGAACCGCAGAACAAAACTGTAGTGGCCAACACTCCATCAAGACATTGGCGATGAAAATCACCGCGAGCCATCGCCTATCGGCATTGTAAACTCGGCGATAACTTGTCGCATCTCCGTTTGATCTAACTACACATAAAGAAGCATATGATCAAACAGCTGATAATAGCATTCGTATTATCCGTATCATAGACTTCTCATCTGGTCTATTTTGACATGACCCCAAACTTAGAATTCCTGAGCCTCAAGCAATTCAGCCAGTTGCGCCACAGTGTCTTCAGCAGAGCTACGCATAGAGTTCTCGTTGTGATGTCCAACAATAATAATTGTCTTGCACTTAGCAATGGCCGCGCCCATCTTTCCATTTCGAATATACATGCCTTGTTCCCCTGCCTTGGCCAAATTATATTTCTCGCCACCAATGTGGAGGCCACCTTCATAGGCATTGCTCCTGGCCCCAGGCTTATCTTGAATGGTATCGGAAATCGCTTTCATCTCTGTATCCGTAAGCTGGTTAGGTGGGGAGGTGGTTAGCTGGTGAATTATTAACGAGCAAAGGAACCGAAGAGAAGAAGACTACACTGTACCTGGAAATCGGATGAGGTAGCGTAGAGGGTGGTGCCAGAAACATCGAAGATAGCACCCTTGTCAATATGCCCTGAGTTGACAAGACTGTGGTAGAAGAGAATATATTAGCATAAGCCAAGCGGGTGAGATAATATAAGGCACAAGGTCTCTAGACTGATAATAGGATTTATATATTATTAATATTATTTATAATAGGAGGTATAGTTAGCTAACTAGGAATTATTTATATAGAAGGTATTTAATAAATAATAAGTAAGATTTATTAAGAGAGTAATAAGAGAAGAATAATAATATAATAAAATAAAAAAATATATTAAATTAAATTATTTTAATTATATTATAATAAAATATTAATTAATTAAATTTTAAAATATTTTTTTTTAAAAAAATAATAATTTTATAATTATTATAATTAAAAAAAATAATTTTAAAAATATAATTATTTAAATATA
>NAGG01000451.1:0-59533 GCA_003031705.1 Calonectria naviculata
CCTCCTCCATCCCTCATTTCTAGGCCTACGCCGGCCCCCCGGATTGGCTTCCATTTACAGCGGCCTGGCCCCCCCCACTTGTACCGCCCGCCCACTACGACACTACGGTGCTGCACTGGGCATCGCAATAGCACGAGTACATAGGCACTACCCCGGGCTTCAAGCATCAGGGCGCTCTCACACGCTGGAATTACAGCACGCTCCGGATCAAGGTCAGAAGTCAGATTCCTAGGTTGCGACGTCGTCCTTGGCCGTGTCTGCATTGCGACCATCGAAGCGAGCGCGCGCCATGAGCACGAGAACGGCTGCTACCGCCGCTGATCTCTCGTCGCGAGAGCCGCCATCCCGGAGCTACTCAACCCGTTCAACCCGTTCGACCCGTTCAGGAAGGCCCCCGCCGCTGGCCGTCACCGGTCCAAGTCCAAGTTCTGTCGCTGCTTCTGGCACTGGCAGCGCAGCTCCCTCTCCCGCGCTCTCACCCGCCTACGCCCAAACCCACGCCCACCACAACAACCACCACCAGGCGGCTCGCCAGATTTCTTCCTCGCACTCACCACACTCGCACGCACAAGCACACGCACACGCCCACGCCCACACCAACGGCACCACCGCCAACTCGGCCCTCAACGGTTCCTCTCCTGCTGCCCAACACCACATCCCCCATCATCACCGCCGTGCCTCGTCGTCTGCCCGCCCCGGTTCCCAGCACACCTCGGCGCCCCAAAATGAGTACGACACCGCGCACATAGCCGCCGTTGCCCATCACTCTTCCAAGCGAAGCTCCAGCAGAGACCGCCCACCGCCCCCGGCAAGGGGCCCCGATCCCTCGCGGCCCCAGCGACGAAGCAGCACTCGATCCAACCACCACCACAACAACAATCACCATCCCGACATGGCGCCCTCGGCCACCGCCGCACACAATGGCTCTGCTGCCGCCGCCACGCCCTCGCAGCATGGCCAGGCCGATGCTCCTCAGTCCGCTTCCGCAGCGAGGCCCTCCACTTCCAAGCAAAGCAGATCGCGTACCATCATCCCGACCCAGTCGGGCAAGTGGATTTTGGGCAAGACGATCGGCGCTGGAAGCATGGGCAAAGTGAAACTTGCCCGCAAGGAAGACGGCAGCGAACAGGTTAGTTATCTCTCCATCGCTCGTATTTTACCCATCGCCCGTGTTGCAACCCGGTTGCCTCGCCTCCTTGCACCATCCTCTCTTGTTTCGTCATGTCTGCGCACCAGCCTAACCTCCGCTCTCCCAGGTCGCTTGTAAAATTATCCCCCGTGGCTCAACCGACGATGGCCACCAATCCCGCGCCGATAAGGAGCGCGCCGACCAGTCCAAGGAGATTCGTACGGCTCGTGAGGCTGCTATAGTATCTTTACTGAACCACCCCAACATCTGCGGCCTCCGTGATGTCGTTCGCACCAATCACCACTGGTACATGCTCTTCGAATATGTCAACGGAGGGCAGATGCTCGACTACATAATCTCTCATGGCAAGCTCAAGGAGAAGCAGGCCCGCAAGTTCAGTCGCCAGATCGCAAGTGCCCTCGACTACTGCCACCGAAACAGCATCGTCCACCGTGATCTCAAGATTGAGAACATCCTCATCAGCAAGACGGGTGACATCAAGATTATCGATTTTGGTCTGAGCAACCTCTTCGCCCCACGCGGCCACCTCAAGACGTTCTGTGGCAGTCTCTACTTTGCTGCCCCCGAACTGTTGCAGGCGAGAGCCTACACAGGCCCCGAAGTCGATGTTTGGAGTTTCGGCATTGTCCTGTACGTCCTCGTCTGCGGCAAAGTACCCTTTGATGACCAGAGCATGCCTGCTCTCCACGCCAAAATCAAGAGGGGTCTCGTAGATTATCCCAATTGGCTCTCGAGTGGTAAGAATACACCTCACCCCCACTATCCATCAGTAAGCGGCGATCGCTAACGATATCGCAGAATGCAAGCACCTATTATCTCGAATGCTTGTCACCGACCCTAAACAGCGAGCCACTATGCAGGAGGTGCTGAACCACCCTTGGATGCTCAAGGGCTTTAACGGTCCTCCTGAAAACCATCTTCCTGTCCGTGAACCGTTGTCGACTCCTCTGGAGCCCGAAGTTGTCCACGCAATGCAGGGCTTCAACTTTGGTTCTCCCGAGACTATCCACGCACAACTCACAAGGACAATCGAATCCGAGGACTACCAGCGAGCTGTCAAGCTATATCAGCGAGAGAGAGAGGTTCCCGTTCCCGCCAAAGATGCGGAAAAGAGGCGGCCTTTTGGGTTCGACTTTTATAAGCGGAGGAACTCTGGCAACAGCCGCGATACTCTCAGTGGCCCCAGCTCTGAGGCTCTTCAGATCGGCAATGATCCAATGAATGCTTACAACCCTCTCCTATCTATTTACTATCTGGTCAAGGAGAAGCAGGATCGAGATCATGCAGAGATGTTCCCTCAGACTGCCGACGCCATCCGCGAAAAGGAGAAAGAAAAGGAACGCGAGAAAGAGAAGCTCAAGGAGAAGGAGAAGGAGAAGGAGCGCGAGAAGGAGAGGGAGCGCGAGAGGGAGAGGGAGAAGGAGAAGGAAAGAGAGCGGGAGCGTGAAAAGGCCAAGGAACCCGAGTACATGCCGGAGATTACTGCTCCTCAGGCGGTGCACACAAATACTGCCACCTATGAAATGCCAGGTGAGAAGCCCACCGGAGGACGGACAAGGCCTCGCGCTCGCACTCACGGAGAGGACGACATGCCCGAGGCTCCCAAGCAAGTGCCTATTCCACCAGAGCCCAAGGCCGAGCCCCCGAAGAAAGAAGGCACCGCTGCCGGTCTCCTGCGTCGCTTCAGCACTAGGAAGCGCAGAGATCATCCCGACCGTCTCGACAAGGACCGGTCTCACCCACCCGTGGTTCACGTGCACTCACCCGCTGAATCGTCGCCGCTCACTCCCCGGAAGAGCTTCAGCATCCGCCGCGGCCGACGTGATCGTGACGAGCGAGATGAACAAGAGTCCCGTTTCCGCTCCGGCAGCAGCCAGCCGCAGCACAGTGACCTGCTCAGCCCCCCCATGTCTGCTGGCGCTGGCCAGTCTCGCAGAACAGGTGGCCTGGGCCGATCTACTAGTGTCAACTCGGCTGAGATGAGGCGGCGTGACAACGTCAGGTTCGGCAAGGATCTCCCGCCTACCAGCGGCTCCGACCAATCCGTCTTGAACGAGGACAGCTTGAGTTCACATCGATCCCAAGGCCACTCTAGGTCAGCGAGCCTGAGGGATAAGTCGATTGGACATGCCCGACGTGAGAGCATTCAGCGACGCCGACAGAAGCGGGAGGCTGCTCAGGAAGCAAACGTCCCTGAGGAGACGGATGCAGAGCTGGAGCAGAGCGGAGTATCGACGGATCGCCTTGACGAAACCGAGCTGGCTAAGCCGGTGTTCCTCAAGGGACTATTCAGCGTGTCCACAACGTCTGGCAAGTCCGTGCCTACCATCCGTGCCGACATCAAGCGGGTGCTCCAACAGCTCAATGTCGAGTATACGGAGATCAAGGGAGGGTTCAGCTGCAGCCACTCACCCAGCATCGACCTGAACAGGGTGCAAGACCAGCCCGGAAGCCCTGGGCCCACGCCCAACCACCGACGTCGCTTCAGTTTCGGAGGCCTTCGACGAGGAGACGATCGGGAGCGCGAGCGTGACGAGTTCCGAGAGTCGGAGCGCCCTCCCACGACACCACGAACACCCGGGCGAGACCGCAGCTTCTCCAACTCGGAGACATCGGTGGACAGCATGTCTGGGCGAAACGGCGGGTCATCAAGGAGGGTACCGGGAGAGACGAGCACGCACGTGCAGAACGACCTGGGCGGAAACATGGTGCTCGAGTTTGAGATCTTCATCGTCAAGGTGCCTCTGCTGTCGTTGCACGGCATCCAGTTTAAGCGGATGGCGGGTAACACATGGCAGTTCAAGAGCATGGCGGACCAGATTCTACGCGAGCTCAAGCTATAAATGTCTCTGCAATGGACGCACAGCAATAATTACGAGCGTGTCATACGGCGTGACGAGTACGGTGCAAGCATTTGGATTAGATGCGTGGCGCAAGACATGGGTGAAGGACTTTGGTTGGCTCAATGGCGATCACAGCGCAGGAGCTGGGGAGCATCATATTGTTTGTATAAGAGATGCGGAAAGCCGGGTATCGAAGACGGATTATAGTTATATGGACGGACTCGGAGGAGCACATATAGTAATAATGATATATAGTAGCGGCAAGGAGGATCAGCAAGTGTCACGGTGAGCTAGACGAGACGAGACGAGACGAGACGATGGGGGCATGGAGAATGCATAGCAAGTTGGAGTAGCATAATGGAAAGAGACGCTCTGAGATTTCTGCGGACACACGCCGTACTGTACACATGGACGAACGAGTACGTTTGACGTGAGAGCAGGCCACATTGTGTACATGTCATGTGCCATGTATGTGTAGTCGTATTGTGCAACCACGGCGTCGACCTCGGGCTTGGCGCGTGTCAGGGTCGACGTCACCGAGGACAAGGCTGAACAAGGGCGCGCGGCTGAGGCTCGAGCTCGAGGCGAAGGGGCCAGAGGAGATGGTGCAAGAGGCTTGGGCTGAGGCTCAGGCTTAGGCCGAAAAGGTGCGGGCAAAGGGTGCGGTGCGGTGCTGAAGTGCAAGTCACGCCTCTGGGTCGCTGGGGAGTGACCTCTCCCCACGACCGGAGACAGGTAGCGTCTCACGCAATCGAGGGCGTCCAGGGTACCTGGGAGGGGTCCGAGCGTCAGGTTTCCGGCTCCCACGCGGGACCCAGCGGGTTGCGCCCAAGCAAAAACCCCATTGCCTTCTCGAAGTTGGCTCCAGCCAATGGCGGGCCCGCAGCCAATCCGCAGCCCCAGTCGCAACCACCACAACTCTCGACGCTCGCTCCGGCATCTCTCCCACGGCCACTGTGCACTGCACTGCTGCAATCCATCCCATCCCGCCCATCGTCCAATCTGCGTCCGTCGTCTGCGAGTTCTCTGCGGCCGATTCCCACCCCACGACATTTTTTGCTGCTCCCTGTCCGCTTCCACCTCGACTGCGTCGCCAGAAGGTTCTGCGTCTCGCCAACAACGACACGACTCTACCGTAGACCAGCGACACCCAAAAAGGACCCATCTCCGAAATATCTCGACGTCGCCGCTACTCCCATCGCCCACCCCCGTGATAGCTGCATATATAACAGCGCCCTCCCTGCATCCTCCCCGACGAACACAACACGCCCGTCTCGACCCTCCACCGCTCGCCCTCGCGCACTACTACTCGCAACCCGCCACAAGCACCCTCCCTCAGTGAATAAGTACCGCCCAAAATGATGCCCGCGGCGCACGTCTACGGACACCACCAGTTCACGCCCCAGGGCGCCGAGCAGTCCTGGATGCACCAGCAGTCTGGCGCTCACCACCCTCATGCGCAACAGCAGCAGGCCGCCGCCGCCGCTGCCGTCGTCCAGCAGCAGCACTTTAGCCGTCTCGCTGCAAACGCCCACTCGTCCGTCGGCGGCCAGCTCCCCGCCCACGCCCAGGATGCCTCCCATGACAACGTCTCCGAGGACAACCGCCGCACCATGGCCTACATTGCCGACCTGCTCAACGAGAACACGCGCGAGGCTGCCCTGCTCGAGCTCAGCAAGAAGCGAGAGCAGGTTCCCGAGCTGGCCCTCATCCTGTGGCATTCCTTCGGTACGTGACCCCCACCACTCTCCTCTCCTCTCCTCCACGTCCATGGCCCTATGCGAGGCCAGATGGGCTCTGATAAGGGCAATTCGAGCTGACCGTTTCTCTCCAGGCGTCATGACCTCCCTGCTCCAGGAGATCATCTCCGTCTACACCCTCCTCAACCCCTCACAGCTGACCGCGGCCGCCTCGAACCGCGTCTGCAACGCCCTCGCCCTGCTCCAATGCGTGGCCTCCCACAACGATACCAGGACTCTATTCCTAAACGGTGCGTGCCTCACATCCAGAAGCTGGCAGGTCTTGCTAGGCCAAACTCAAACTAACAATTCGCGTAGCCCACATTCCTCTCTTCCTCTATCCTTTCCTCAACACCACATCCAAGTCCCGACCCTTTGAGTATCTCCGCCTTACAAGCCTCGGTGTTATCGGCGCCCTTGTCAAGAACGACTCCTCCGAGGTCATCAACTTCCTCCTCACCACGGAGATTATCCCCCTCTGCCTGCGAATCATGGAGACGGGCTCGGAGCTTAGCAAGACCGTGGCCATCTTCA
The DNA here is from genome assembly GCA_003031705.1 of Calonectria naviculata. Taxonomy (NCBI): domain Eukaryota; kingdom Fungi; phylum Ascomycota; class Sordariomycetes; order Hypocreales; family Nectriaceae; genus Calonectria; species Calonectria naviculata. Next base: position 6,267 of record NAGG01000451.1, read on the forward strand.
TCGTCCAGAAGATTCTCCTCGACGACAACGGCCTCAACTACATCTGCGCCACTTATGAGCGCTTCTACGCCGTCGGCACCGTTCTCAGCAACATGGTTGCCCAGCTCGTTGAGTCCCAGACCGCCCGGCTCCTCAAGCACGTTGTCCGTTGCTTTCTTCGGTTAGTCCCAATCCAAACCCACCCTGCGCACCACGGACACGTCATTGCTAACCACACGATGCTACAGTCTCAGCGACAATGCCCGAGCCCGCGAGGCCCTCCGCCAATGCCTCCCCGAGCCTCTCCGGGACGCCACCTTCTCGTCTGTCCTCCGAGACGACGCCGCAACCAAGAGATGTCTGGCACAGCTGCTCATCAACCTCTCAGATAACGTTGTCGACCCCGGCTCCACTGGCGTCTCCAACATGTAAGGGCGAGAAGGAGTAAAAAGTGGGAGTCTGTCTCCCTGTTGTGACAATACCCCTTGTGCATTGATAAAAACGGCGATACATGGAGGATGGGAGGATATGTTTTCATGGTATTCTGGGAAAAGCAAAGAAAGCGGACACAAAAGCATTCTGCATCGTCGATACCCGCAGCCCCATCGAGCTTGTTACGTCGAAACGGGTCTCCCCCCCCGGCCCTACGACAGCCGCCGGGTCAGCCCTTTTTCTTCCTACGCGTCTTCGCTGACAGCTTTGGGACTTGCATTTTGTTTCATGTACCTTGGAACTGGATCCAGGGACTCATTTTGTTGTTACCGAGCGACGGGTGGCTGTGCATTATTTCTCCCCTTCTTCTTCTTCTTTTTATTATCTAGTGACCAGGTCTTATACAATCTGGCGTCGTTAAATTTTGGCAGGGTCTGAAAACGGGTTGAGGGGACATGGTTTTTTTTATGCTGGAGGACACGGGAACGAGTTTTAAAAAAAAGAGAGGCCCACGCCTCGCAGGAGTGTGAGGCGGTCAGCGGTCGAGGACGGTTCGAGAGGGCGGGGAGCCTGGGATGAGCATCGGGGGGTGTTTTGGGCGTTGGGTTGGAAAGTCTTGCATCAGAATCACGGTGTTTGTCGAGTTTGGTAGTGTTTATAGGTAGGGTAGGGAAGAAAAGACGATACGTTTGTAGTATTAATTGGCGGTGCCTGGTTTGTCTATCATTGTGGCTTTGGCATGTACAATAGCTTTGTGTAATCGAACCAGTCTACAATGGGGCTGCTTTTAAGTGCTTACTTTCTCAGGCCAATGACAGTCACGATTTGCATGTGTAAGTCTGTAAAATGCTTATAAAATTGTCTCTACATCCATCCAGCTCCATTATTCTGTCATAGATTCGGCCGTGTTCTATGTCCGTTAGGTCGTAAATCCAATCCCACGCTCAGACTGGGGGGTTTTTCATTCAAAGTGATAATGCAAAAAAATAATTACACTGAATAAACAGAACAAAACTCTCTCTTAGGGAGAAGCATACTTGTACCCGTACTGCTCCTTTGCGGCGTCGACAATCTTCTTGAGCTCGGCGCGCTCCTGCTTGGTCTTGTCGTCGATCGGGTCAAAGGCCGTGGCGCGCGGCGGGTTGGCCTCGGGGACGTTGAGGCCCCGGCGCACGGCCGGACGGTCCAGGATGCGGGCGAGCCAGGCCTTGACGTTGGGGAACTGGTCGTACGAGATGGAGGAGCGCTCGAGGCCGTTGGCCCAGCCGAGCAGGGCGATGTCGGCGATGGAGTAGCGGCCGCGCCCGGGGCCCACGACGTAGTCGCGGTCGCTCAGGCGGGCGTCGAGGATGCCGTACAGGCGCTCCGTCTCGCCGATGTAGCGCTGGATGCCGTAGGGGATCTTTTCCTTGGCGAAGAGGGCAAAGTGGCCGGCCTGACCTTGCCTGTTGGTGGGGTTAGTTATTTATATTCCTTGAGTGCTTTTTTTATATATTAGACAATGACTTACATAGGACCGACACCGCCGTGCTGCCAGCCAATCCAGGACTCGGCGCGAGTGTAATCGTCGTCGTCGATGGCGAACGAAAACTTGTTGTCGGGGTCATACTTGCGTGTAAGATAACTCAGGATGGCATTGCCCTCGAAGACGGCAAGCCCATTGTTATCGTGATCTACTGCAACTGGAATTCTTCCGTTCGGGTTTAGGGCAGTGAACCAGGATTCTTTCTGGATATTTTGGCCGATGTTGACGGCCTGATAGGTGTAGTCGAGGCCATATGCCTCCTTGAGCTCCTCGAGCAGCACGCTGGCTTTGTAGCCGTTGGGAGTGCTCCAAGTAAGGAGCTCGATGCCCTTCTTGGCAATAAGACCAGTGGGACGGGACATTGTGGGGGAAATCTGGGGTGTGACAGTTGGGGAGTTGAGGCTTTGAGAGGTGGGTTCACTTGAGTGGAGAGGCTTTGGTGTTGTTGAGTATGCAAACAACGACAGAAGACTACGGATTCCGGGTCATTTATATCCAAAAAGTACAGGGACCAGCATCACAAATAACCCCTCTCTCATGACGATGGCATGGAACGCCTATTTCACCATCACAAGCCAGGGTTTGTAATCCCCGCGCGCGCGTACAGAGTGGGAAGCACTCCCCCCTCGAGCCAACGGCCCAATCAAGTGCGCCAGACAACGGCGATGGCGCCGAAGGGGCAGCATCCAAAGCAACGCTTTCCGGGTGTTTCCACGGTTCGGTTCCACCCGGGGCGACGCAATCGCGCTCCGTCTCGCCTTTTGATTCCTAAGCAAGATTATAAAGCTAGCAGAAAATTAGCCCACGTTCGTCCAGCCAGGGTCATCATCCACTTAGTCATCAGCACCCCCCCATCTTGGTTGGACCGCTAAATTCAATTTGGCTAAAACCTAAATAGAATATGGGCATAGTTGTTTGCGAAATATGAATGCGAATAGGATAGATTTACAGACTGTAGTATAAACAATCGCTACACGTAGGAACGATTACACACTGAGATATTAGTGGTTTAAGCCACAATGGATGGTGGCGTCGCCGTAAGCTGCCTTAGGCTGCCAGCGCTGCCAGCTGAGGCGAACCCAACCAGCATCAGGCTTGAAGACATTTTCAAAGCAACCACGAACACAAAATCTACTGTGCCTCATATCTCTAGGCCCTAAAATGAAACGACATAGCCTACGTCCCGAAGACTATACGGTAGGATGGATCTCTGCTCTCCCATTGGAACTCGCAGCTGCCGAGGTGATGCTGGATGAAAAGGACCAAAACATACGCCATAACGACAATGACAGCAATTTGTATACTCTTGGCCGTATCGGCGAACATAACGTTGTCATTGCATGTCTTCCAGCGGGCCAGATTGGAACCAATAGTGCTGCTGCGGTTGCCGTACAGATGAAGTCCAAATTTACACGCCTTCGGTTTGGCCTCATGGTAGGAATCGGAGGTGGTGTCCCAAGCAACAAAGCAGACATTCGGCTTGGCGATGTGGTAATCAGTAAGCCAGATAAGCAACATGGAGGAGTAATTCAACACGACTTTGGGAAGACTACACCAAGCGGGTTCGAACGAACGTGTTTCCTTAACACACCACCAACTATCCTACTAAACGCCCTCACAAAATTACAGTCTAATCACCATCTAAGCAATAATCGTCTCATGGTTTATTTATCCAAGTTTAATGGCCTACCTGAATTTGCGCGCGACAAAGCAGGGCCCGATATCCTCTTTGAACCAACATATGAACATGTTGGGGATACATGCGAGACTTGCAGCCAGGACAAGCAAGTCCTGCGAAAAACACGTGAGACAGAAGACATCGTTGTTCACTATGGTACAATTGCCTCTGGGAACCAGGTTATGAGAGATGGGGTTACTAGAGATAGGATTAGCTCAGAGCTCGGTGGGGTGCTTTGCTTTGAGATGGAAGCTGCAGGGCTAATGAACAGTTTTCCATGCCTTGTGATCCGAGGCATATGCGATTATGCAGACTCTCACAAGAACAAGAAATGGCAGCCGTATGCAGCGGCAACTGCAGCTGCGTATGCCAGGGAAGTCCTCTTCGTCACACCCCCAGCTGAAGTAGACACCATATATACTGCCGATGAGGCCGTTATGTTTGTGAGTTGACCATTTCTTGTTAAATCTATGGAACTAGGGCCTGTTCTAATCTTCTTCTTTTCACAGGAAATGCTTCAATCTGACATTGATGAGTCAAATCTAGATCAGTTCTTTCCGATGCCAGCAACCGACCAAGAAAAGCACATTTCAGCAATACCGCCTCTAGACCGAAACGATCCAAAATTTTTCTGGGTCTTTAAGAACATCGACTTTTTTCGATGGAGCTCTACGAAGCATTCCGAGATGATTTGGCTGTCTGGGCCGCCCAACTGCGGCATTCGTCAAGTCTCCTCACATATCATAGGCCAGCAGAAAAGCATGGCCTCAAATACGGAGTATTTAGTCCTGTACTATTTTTGTTCAGCCGCAATGAGTGCGAAATCAATTTTCACAGATTTCGTTCATACTCTCCTTAGGCAGAAGACTGCTTCTCTATCGAAAGAACAAAGTATATCAATCATTCGAAACTTTCTTCACATCCTTGTTAAAACAGTTTATGGAGCAGGAGCTCGTACTTGGAGACAATTGAACCTGATTAATAAAAACTCTCTGGACGAAAATATACGGAAAATTCTTAATCATCCAGAGAGTGGATCCTTGAAAGCTTTAGGGGCAGCCCTGGGTGAGGAGCAACGATGTTTGTTAGTTGTGATTGACGGGTTGGATAATATTGTGCGCGAGAGGGACGAGTTTGTCAGGGCAGTTCGTACATTCGCCGAAAGTCTACAGCAACGAACCTCAAGGGTCAAGATTTTGCTTACAAGTCAACCTCTGGAGCAGATCAAAAATCTTTTTGATGGCTTACCATGTATTGAATATGACAAAGAAAGAAAAGGTACTTTTGTATCCTTTGCCTTCATTCTAAACTTAACTAACATTCATGAAAATAGAGTGTTTGGCTAGCCTACGCTTTGATAATACACGGTATTACAAGATTTCACCAGAACATGAGGATTCCTTTAATTGGATCTGGAGGCATAATGAATATAAAAGCTGGTCCACGCCAAATGAATCCAGACTCCTGTACATTCAAGGAAAACCTGGCAGCGGCAAGAGCACTCTCACGAAGTATTTCAATCAAAGTCTCATAAAACAGGGACTAGCTATGGATGCAGCTATTATATCAAGGTTTTTTTACAGCTTCAGAGATGGTGAGCTCCAAAGAAGTCACTATAATATGCTTCGATCGATTCTTTATGATATTTTGGACCAGGATGAACTTTTCTTTTATCATTACTTCCAAACTGAGTATCGGCATCAACATCACCACAATTGGAGTTACGCCTCGCTAAAGGAAGTTCTCAAATCATTACAAGATTATTCCTCATCAAAACGGCTCTATCTAATTATCGATGCTGTGGATGAGTCCGAGGAATCTGACAGGCGCGATATTCTCAGCCTTCTTTTAGAACTTTGCTCTAAGATGAAGCACTGTGTCACTAAAATATTCATTGCAAGTCGGCCAGTGGCACAGCTTGAAGCTCGCAAAGACCGATTCCTTAATTTTATCAGGCTGCAAGATGAGACAAAGACTGATATCTCTAACTTCGCCCAGTCCTTACTATATGGCCTGAATCTCTCTCGTCTCCTCTCTCAAGCGAATGCGTATATCGTTCATAATGCTCAAGGAGTATTTCTATGGGTAAAATTGATTGTAGAGGAGTTAATAAGATCTCATGAGGAAGGCTCTTCCGAGGAAGAGGTTTTTGAATTGCTAAAACAGTTGCCGACTGAACTGGAAGATTTATACCAACACATGCTCGAGAAAATGAAGGGAAATAAGCTTGGGATTAAAATGTTCCGATTAATTCTCTTCGCCGCGCGTCCTCTTACAGTGGACGAACTATTACATGCTGTTGGTATTTCAGATTGCCCCGATTTTGGTGACAAAATCCTTCTCTCAGATTCCTCTTTTCAAAAACACGTTCCATCATCCGAGCGGCGTATCATATCTTGCGGAGGCAACTTCTTAGAAGTTAAACAACAACATGGTACAGGGCTAAACTTATAGCATTTTTTCAACCTTCAAACTAACATACCTTTAGAAAATAAGATTGTTCAAGTTATGCATCAAACTGTCCGCGAATTCTTCCTCAAAACTGGCGGGCACGTATTCAACTCTGAATTCAGAATATGCAAGAAAGAAGCCCACATCTTCATATCTAGAATTTGTATCCAGTACCTCATGCTTTGTGCAACAGACACCTCTATAGTCGAGACACTACTGGATGTTAATACTTGGACCTCAGTGGATTTTCAACGCTATACAGAATACTTGAACAAAAAGCCTCTAGCAAGCTATGCTCTAGACCATCTCAAATATCACATCAATGCCTGCGGACCAGATGCCGATATTGAACGTCTTACTTCACAGCTGATTGGAAATTTGACCGATGGCCCAGGCGCTAACTTGCTGCAGAACTGGGCTAGTTCACAATTAAGCGGAACTTCTTCAAGCAGTCAACAGAGTGCTATCGTAAAGGACTTTCAAGGCGAAGCCTTACTTTTTGCGGCTCAAAACGGGTTTCATACGGCTGCTGCAGTGTTGGTGGCAGCTGGGACAAAAGTGGAGGTGGAGGATAGCTCCGGTTGGACACCACTCTTGTGGGCTGCAGAAGGGGGGCACGCAGCCATCGCCAGGCTGCTACTTAATTATGATTCTAATATTAAAGCAACAAGGCATAGCTACGGTGGATCGCCGCTTTCTTGGGCTGCCAAGAGGGGGCATGAAGCTGTCGTTAAGATATTGCTTGATTATGGTGCTTATGTTGAAGCAGAACGGTCTGGCAATGATAAATTGCCGCTTTTTTGGGCTGTCGAGAACGGTCATGGAGCTGTTGTTAGGCTGCTACTTGAAGAGGGCGCTAACGTTGAGGCAAAAATGGGTGGCGATGGCGGAACACCGCTTTTGTTGGCTGTAAAGGGGGGCTATGAAGTTATTGTCAAGCTATTGCTTGATCATGGCGCTAATGTTGAAGCAATAGAGAGTGGCGATAACCGAACGCCGCTTTTGTGGGCTGTTGATAGGGGGCATGAAGCTATCGTCAAGCTATTGCTTGATTATGGCGCTAATGTTGAAGCAAGAGAGGGTGGCAATAACCGAACACCACTTTTATGGGCTTCCGATAAGGGATTTGAAGCGATTTTCAGGCTATTGCTCGATCATGGTGCTAATATCGAGGCAAAAGAGAGTATAAATAGTCGAACGCCGCTTTCACAGGCTGCTTTGAACGGGCACGAAACCGTTGTTAGGGAACTACTGAAGAAGGGCGCTGATTTCGACGCGAAAGATAGCCGTGGCAGAACACCCCTCTCATGGACTGCTGAGAGGGGACATGAAGCTATCTTCCGAATACTACTTAATAGTGGCGCTAATATTGAGATAAAAGATAACTATAGTCGGACGCCGCTTTTATGGGCTGCTGGGGGGGGATATGAGGGCATTATCAGGATTCTACTTGAGAAAGGTGCTGATATCCACACAAAAGATAGAGATAGCCAAACACCACTTTTATGGGCTGCTAAGAATGGATGCAAAGCTATTATTAGCTTATTATTTGAGAATGGCGCCAATATCGAGGCAAAAGATAAAGAGGATCGGACGCCACTATCACAGGCTGCCTTAAATGGACACATAACTATTGTTACGGAACTACTGGAGAAGGGCGCTGGGATTGAGGCAAAAGATAAGGACGGTCAGACACCGCTATCACAAGCTGCCTTAAACGGACATATAGCTGTTGTTACGGAACTGCTAAAGAGGGGCACTAAGATTGAGACAAAAGATAAGGAGGGTCGGACGCCACTATCACAGGCTGCCTTGAATGGACATATAGCTGTTGTTACGGAATTGCTAGAGAAGGGCGCCAATATTGAAACAAAAGACAATGACGGTCGGACGCCACTATCACAGGCTGCCTTGAATGGACATATAGCTGTTGTTACGGAATTGCTAGAGAAGGGCGCCAATATTGAAACAAAAGATAATGACGGTCGGACGCCACTATCACAGGCTGCCTTAAATGGGCATACAGCTATTGTTACGGAATTGCTAGAGAAGGGCGCTAAGATCGAGACAAAAGATAATAACGATCAGACGCCATTATCACAGGCTACCTTAAACAAACACATAGCTATTATTACGGAACTACTGGAGAAGGGTGCTAATATTGAGACAAAAGATAAGGAGGGTCGGACGCCACTTTCACAGGCTGCCTTAAATGGATATATAGCTATTGTTATGGAACTACTAGAGAAGGGCGCTGAGATCGAGGCAACAGATAATAATGATCGGACGCCGCTATCACAGGCTGCCTTGAACGGGCACGGAGTTGTTATTTGGTGGCTGCTTGAGAGGGGTGCTGATATCGAGAGGAAAACTGCCATTGGTCAAACACCGCTTTGTTTAGCAACCGAGAGAGGGCATGACGGCATCGTTGGGATGTTTCTTGAAAGAGGTGCTAATGCTGAGGCCAAGGATGGCTTTGGTAGGACTCCGCTTTCGCGGGTTGCTGAGAATGGGCATGAGGCCGTTTTCAGACTGCCGCGTGGGAACGGCGCCAAGTTTAAAGCGGAAGATGAGGATGGTTCAGCGCCGGTCCAGCAGGCCGCCAGCATTAAAAAGCAATCTTCTTGCTTTATGTGTTGATTTATGAGAGGAGTAATTATGATCAATCATCTTGTGTACAAATGTAACTTGAGATACTTCGCACTCGGGACAATTCCATAAGTCATTATAATTGCCGAATAAGTATAAAGCATGTCTTTTATTTTAGTATTATTTATTGTTGGGCTTACTTGAACTGTTTGTTCCTACTTTCCTGTCTTGACGTCAATTCTTGGAGTACGCGCCTTTTTGATGGAGTACAAAAACCCCAAATCGTAACTATAAATACAATCACTAATGCGGCACCTGGTTGTCTTTCTAGCCATTCACATTATAACTATCCCTTCGGGGAAAACTGAGCCAAAAGTCAGACCAGTTCCCCAAATGCATGTCGTTTTCGCTCCCATTGTTGCCATTTAACTAGCCGATACGTCAATTCGACCCGCCACCTGCTCGAGTTCATCGAGGCCAGCAAGTACAATGGATAAATTAGTTGTTACAAGATGCGCCTTCTCATATGGATGCCACAAGCCATTCAATTCCATTCTCCTTCGACATATCCTGAGGTGTCTATTTTTTTATGATCTCACGCATGGAACAAAAAAAAAGAAGAGAATGACCAGACATCAAAAACATACAACAGCGAGGATTCCCCGGTCGTCACCGACCCGAGTACTAATTCACCGCTTCTCAGCTTGACTATGGGAGAGCGGACGGGATCCCGTATTTTCTGAGAGCTATGGTCGTATGTGATAGAGGGTGCTGGCTAGACGGTATAAGATAGAACAGTGTCAGGGAAATGCAAACAAGCCCTTTGCTGCCGTATTGAAGCGAACGGGTGACTCTATGTCTGTATTTCGTTGGGTTACTAATTATTGATGCCCACCATTCAGCCACTCGTAAGAGGTCAGATGGTCCATGCACTATGGAGTGTGACGGATTCAGGGTCAAAATAGACATTGTATTTTGCTTGTTGGTGTTTACTTGTGCTGAGCCAGAATAAAGATGGCGTTTGAAGAGGTCGAGATGTTCACCACCAAACCTCAAAATAATCCACCTTGATACGTATCACACCACAATCTTACTCCAAATATTAGTCACATATCGAGTGACTTTCATCTTTTTGTTCATCCCATATATTGATAGTAAATTAAGCCTTTGAGACATTTCTTAGCTACTATTTAGTGCACATCTAGGTATTGCCTGGTGTCTCTTGAAGCTGGCTTGATCTGTGGGATCGAAAATGGCTTCCTTACCCTAGACCCTGGGTATCCTTTTGAATTCACTCACGACAACCGGAAAACAAGCCCCGTTGGCTCAGTGGTAAAGCGTATCACTAGTAACCTTCATTGGAATAACATGATAAGATCACTGGTTCGATTCCAGTACGGGGCATTGCAGCAACAGGGGCCCTTGGGGCTCGTTTCCTTTTTGACCGGTCTCTTCACGATGTCAAAAACAAGCGAAAAAGTCGAAATGCGTTATGGAGCGACCTAAATTGCCGGAGGCGCCCAAACGGCCAATGGTAAGGGGCCTTGTGGACACTTTCTTTGCTTTTTTGAAGTCAAGCGTTGTCTTTTTATTGGTTGCCCCTGGATGGCCCCGTTGTTTAGTGGATTCCATGTCAGCATATCTTGATATGCTCGGTTTTTTTTACGTTGGCAATCAATTCAATCCACAAATATGAAACAGACGCATAGCTATACTGTGATGATTTACTAAGTCCCCTCCATGTGAATTGCAGCTTTATTGTGTTGGTCGTTGACTTGCATAGCAATGAAACCACAGTGGTGGACATGGTTTAGGATGTGGGAAGTTATGAAGAACAAAGCCATCATCTGAATCGTGCCTCCTTGCCCACTTTAGTAAACGCTGCTAGCTCTACTACTGAGTGGGAATTTTTCTTAATTTTTCTTTAGCTGGGTAGATTATAATAGTAAGTGATAATAAAGTAGTCCTTATTGGAAAGGGTTCAATTAAACACCATTGATTTTGCTGGACTTCAGTGATGTATTCCCGCCCTGAAAGAAGGTTTACTCTACATGGAGCTGATAATTGACAGAATTGGTACTGTATTAATCACATTCTGTTCTACTATGTAGACCCAAATGTATTTCAAGAAAGGAATGTCTTATTGACTGTTCTAAATTTCTCCGGCCAACGGCCGAATGTAACAGCGAACTTTTGTAAAGCCACGCGTTGCGTAACTAATTGAATGACCTAGACGCCAAACAAATTCATAAAACAAAATCATTCTATGTCCCAAGCTATGCAAGTCCATAACACAGTTTCGACATGTGTTTCATCAACCTCCCCTAATGTTTTGTACGGTCGCGGGCCGAGTAGGTTCCAAGCTCGTTGGAGGACGCGCGAGCCTCAATGGGCATGTTTTCAACCGGCAAAAGAACAGCCGGATCGAAGATGCAAAAGATCAAGATGGCAATGGCGATGCAGACACCATCAAGCCCGATAAAGTATCCCTCAGTCTTCATCAACTTGCCATCCCAGCCTTCGAGAAGTTCAACGGTTCGGTAGACGCATCGGATGTACACGGCGACGACGGAAATAGTCATTGCATAGACAACTAATTGCTGCCCCTTCTCGAGCACCAGTTGCCGAGTTCTCCATAGGAAGATGGCGAAGAGGATGCAGAAGCCCGTCATGCTCACGAGCTGGAAGATGATACCGGCTACCATCAGGTCAGCGCCTGGCTTGGTGGACTTTCCCTTGTTTGCTGCTCCGGACGCCAGGCCACCACCGCCGGCTTGGATGAGAAGGGAGACAACATCGACGACGAGGAATAGCCAGAGATAAAGCTTTGGACGGATGAGTGAGTACTGTTGTCCGACAGCTTTGATCAGATAACCGAGAGTGACGTAAATGGCGGCAGCGACAAAGATGGGCCCAACGACGAGCGTCGTGATTTGCAACAGGAAGGCGATCTTGTTGTAAGCACACTTGGAGGACCATGTGCGGCCGATCCATCCGACGAGCTCGATGTAGGACGCAACGGCCAGCACGTATGATGTGGCCCGACGTTTCTGCACCGATCGAACGATGTGATAGATCCCCGTGGCCGCAAAAACAAGGTCAAAGACAATGCCCGCCGCAAGGCTGGGTACGTAGCCGTAGGCGTTGTTGAGGCCTGGGACTACGTCCTTGCACCCAACTAGGAGATCGCCTCGCGCGTAGCTGCCGTCTGCTATCGACATTGTGAATAAAGATGATGGAGAGGAAGATGGATTTCGGACAGTGGTGTCGATGTGGAGCACTGGAGAAGGAGCTCTCAGTGCGAGGAGCCCGAGTCTTTGAGAGAGTCTTCTTTCAAAGACCCACCCGTCGAGATCAAGCTTAGATGAAACTCCCTTCCATGTTGGAAGGCGGTGCTGTTGCGGAGAAGTGATGGACACAGCTGTGGGCTGGGCAGAGTGGCTGCCCGCCTCCGTGGGCAAATCCCTTTGTCGGTGTTGGTCCCTTCACTTGTGGAGATGCTCTTCTGGACTGGAATCATATCACTGATCCTCCGGTACCACATTCCCAGGATCCCAACACTGCGCACGCTGGTCTTGAGACTGACACTGCTCTGGTGCAGCGTTGGTTGGTTGGCTTCGGAGCAGACCCTGTCCACCCATCCGACAGGGATGGGCCTGGTGCCCATTTTGGCTGATGGCAGCGGGGGTGCAACCAACAGGGCGTGTGCAAAGAAGATATCTGAATCTACCCGCCCTGTGTGTGGAGAGGCCCGTTGCAAAGTGATCCATGTCTGTCGTGGAGCGGCCCCTGTGCGATACGATGCTGCAATGCCCTTGTCCGTTGCGTCGTCTTACAGCAGCGTAAGCGGGAACGTTGAGTTCCGGGTTGCGCCATGGCCGAGAGACGGCGTCGAAATGACCAGCTGCAGCCGCCATCCGTCGTTGAAGTCGCACTGGCTACGGCACGGGTGCTATCAAAAAGCAATTCCCGAACAGCTGTGACGGATAGTCACTGCGCCTGCATCCATCGTCTCCACGTCCCCGCCAATCGTGGCCCAAGCACTCTTGCTCAACATGGGGGGGGGGGGCACGGTCCCTGCTCATAGAACCCAGTGGAGATGGTCGGTCGTGTTGGATGACAGGTATTTTCGAGAGGCCCGCTGCAATGAATTGGACTGTATCAGGTGCCACGTAGGACGCGCCATGTCCCCAACCCCCTATTCGAGTGGGCTGTATGCCCGAGGGCTCGGGCAAGGTGGCTAGAACGGAATCAGTATTGCATTACGAGCGTTGCAGTCTGTTGTCGAATTGTGTAGCATCTGTGGTAGATCCAAGTTCGTAGATCGGACCTTGATGAAGGCCCATCTTGGTATTTTTTTATTCAATGGTCACGGTTAGGTAGCCAAACTTAGCTGTCAATTGACAGAGGATAAGTCATAACGAATAAATTACATATTTATCTAACATGTACACTTTTATAACTTAAACCATCTCACCAACCATCAAGCGCCCGAACAGAAACTCTTAGGCCGTTGTTGGGCTTCGCGACGATTCCGTCTGAAATCTCACGCACCTCGTAGCCCTCGGGCAGATCAAACCTGTACCTACCTACCAACGCGCATGTGAGAGCCATCAACTCTGCCACAGAAAACTTTTGTCCAATGCAGCTTCGAGGACCATGCAAGAAAGTAAAGAACGCGAAGTGGCTGTTGGAGCCACCCGTGTTTGCTTGGCCCGGTTGCATCCATCGTTCAGGGTCAAACTCATCTGCGTCAGGGCCCCAGAGTTCATGTGCTCTGTTGATGACCCAAGGACAAAGAATGATCATTGTGCCTTGGGGTACAAAGTTGCCCAGGATTTGTGTGTCCTTGCTGGCATCTCTGACTGTGAATGGAATCGGACCGTACATTCTCAATGACTCATGGCAGACTGCGTGCAGATATGCCAGCCCATCTAATTTCTTGGCATCCATGTCATCATCGATGCCCTGGACATTTTGCCGAATTTCTTCTCTTAAACGATCCTGAACGTCCTGGTGCTTTGCAAGCAGATAGATGGTCCATGTCAGTGCCGTAGTGCTGGTTTCATGACCAGCTGCTAAAAAGGTCATCATGGAGTCCTCGAGTTCCTCATCCGTAAAATGTCCAGATTCAAGTGCTGTGGAGATTATATCTGGGGACAGCTTCTCCTTGTTCGCCATTTGGACCTTCTTGGCGTTGATGAGCTTCCGAGCTGTTGCTCGCGCGATCTTGGATGCTGTCAAAACTCCCATGTTTCTTTGGAAGGGCAGATAATCGGTGATGACGGCGGGAAGCACGAGTTGAAGCACAGTCAACAGCTTCGCACCGCGGCTCTGCTTCGCCATTGACCCGTACATCTTTATCGTGTCCTCGATGGTGGGATCTGAGAGGGAGTTGAATTCGTGGCCCATGCCAGCGGAGCCAATAATGTCCAAGGCAGCTCGACTTGCCCAATCTGCAATGTCGATCATGGCCCCAGGTTCCTTGCTCAACTCTTCCCCAACGCAGGCGACAAGTTTCTGCGCCTTGGTCCAGAACACAGGATACAACTCCTTGATGTGGCGAAAGCTAAAGGCCGGCATCAAGTTCTTCCTTTGCATCTATGCGGCTGTTAGCTACTGCAAGGCCTTGATGGTGATTGGCGCTACCTTGTGCACGTCTCCCTCGGAGAGTAGCAGTCCATTGCCTAGAGTTTTGCTTGTCATAGTTCGAAGCAAATGCGGCTTTACAAAGTCATAGCTGTTCTGGCCTAAGACTTCTCTCAAGCCCTCGGGACTCGTGACGACTAGTCGCTCCTGGTTGAATAGATGGCTTGGTGTAAGGTCAGCTCAGGAAGCCAATGGATGTAACATTGGCAGAACTTTACGTACAGATATCTGATCAATCCATTGTTCTCAATAGTCCTCGACCATTGTCGAAAGGGCAAGCCAGCAGGTTCATGGATTGAGGCCGCCCAATTTCCGTGTAAGAAAGTTGCTCCCTTGACACAACCATTAGCATGTTGACAATTTTTCTCGGGAATGTCGTCAATTACTCACTTCTGGCTGTGGCAGATGTCTCAATGGGCTGAAAAGTCTGGGGTAGATAAAGACGGTGTAGCAAGCCCAAACGCTCAAGAAAGCGATCAAGGACGTTGTCAGATGCAATAGCGAAGCATGGAGTGACTTAAAACTGTGAGATAATATCTGACGATAGATTGAAAAGAGAACTGCACTGAGGGCCCAAGGCCGATAGCGGGATAGGAAAACAGCAAATCTTGCCATGTTTGGACGCGCACCTTTGGACAGAGAGCCAAGAGGGCATGAATGAAGACGTGAAACCACGCCAGGCTGGAGATGTTTTACTGGGTACCGAGATAACTTAAGTGACATACTTTAGTTACCCACCTCGTAATGTGGGCAGGGGTCCTGGGGAGTCCCATGCACTGCCACCGCTCACACCTCTGGCGGAGACGTCCGAGTCACCGAATGCAGTCGTCTGTATTACCTATCATACACTGCGATGCATCTTATCGTATGATGTTGTCGTCCACGGAAGGGAATGAAAATAGGTTGGCGAAATCGCAAAGCCGTGATTTTAGAGAATTTATGCATGGAGCGGAATTGCATTGTACGCAAATACTATTTGCTTCCAGAATGCAGCCATTAATCAAGTTGAGATGCCCGTTGAATTACATGGCATCAATCTTAAATATGGTCTTATTCACATATACTGAACAAAAGGGCCTTCATTGTGACGCTTCTCTCATGGTGAAATTTAATTTTACTCCTACGAGCGGCATAACAGCCTCTGTCACCCACGGACACTCCGGCCCAACTCCATCGTGCTTAGGAAGCAGTTCTACGTCGAAGCGTTCTAAAATCCAACATGTAGTCATATTCAGCTCAAAGCCAACCAAGAAACGTCCTGGGCAAGCGTGTTTGCCATGCCCAAAAGGCAGGTGGGTCGCCGAAGTTGACATAAATGACAAGGTCGGGTTACTATCCTTGGCCCCAGGAGAACCCTAAGAATCACATTTTTCACCCACAATGCTCGTTCTCGCTCATGAGAACCGAAAGGGATCAACCTTTTCCGGGTTCTTATAGAGATCAGGATCTTGATGGACAGGGTACGGGAGGATAGAAAGGGTTGAGCCGTGCGGCAGGACATGGGCATCAGGGATCGGCGTTTACTATTTCAAGACAGAGCTCCAGCGCACAGTCCGCACAGGCCCCCCATGCCCGGCTCCTCGGGCCATACCAGGCTTGTCGGGCCCAGTTTGGTGGTGGGGAATTTTGTCTGTGCTAGCCGGGATCCCTGTCAACTGGCTGCAGGGCTGTGAGATAGATAATGGCCCAAGAAGTCCCTGAGATGCTTCATTTGGTGCGAGGAAAGGATTATTTTGGCCCACTTCAGGACACCACGGTATCGAAGCCTGTATCCCAGTTGAACCATGGCAGCACAGGACAAAACCGAGGGGGTAAAGATCATTGTCGTGCGTTGTCACCACCACAGTACATGTCACAACATGCTAACGCTGCTAAACCTAGGCCGGGCTCCCGCGCACCTCTACGACGAGTCTCAAGAAGGGTCTCGGGTTGTTGGGTGTTGGCCCGTGTTTTCACCTCGGGGACCCTCCAGCCTCGATCAGCCGTGTCAAAGAGAGCGCACGTGTGCTGGCCATTGAAGACCGCAATGAGAGACTAAAGGCACTGAGGAAGCTCTACGATGGCTTCGAGGCCGTCTTCGAGCCCCCCGCCAGTGCCCTTGTTGACGACATGCTTACGCTCTATCCAGATGCAAAGGTGAGGGCTTTCCAAAACTGGTGAGCTTGACGACATGCTGACGAATCCAGGTAATCCTCTCGGTCCGCAAGAACCCGGACGTCTGGCTCGCCTCCTACCATGGCCTGGGCATCGATCTACGGTCGCCCATTTACCGCACTCTCGGCTTCTGGATCCCGGGTGTGATTCACTCCAGCGATCTGATTGTCGCCTGGTCGAGGTATTACTCGCGGAAATTTGGACTGAAAGTGGTCCCCTCGGTGGAGCTCTACAATAAGCACAACCAATGGGTCCGAGACATCGTACCGGCCGGACGGCTGCTCGAATACCAGCCTAGCATGGGGTGGGAGCCCCTGAGTGAGTTCCTGGGCAGGCCGCAGCCGGCGGAGCCGTTCCCACGTGTAAACGAGGCGGCATTTCTAAGGAATGTCAAGCGGCTGGCCATGGGTCTCGGGTCGTTGGTTTGGATATGTCTGCTAGTCGGCGTCTATTTCATTGGCTGCTGCGCCCGCAGATGGGCTTCATTAGCTTGATAGGCAGAAAAATAAGAGTTGATTATTCCCGTTCAGAAGCCCACTTCTGCTGGCCTGTCCATGCGCTCGACCCTGCCAATGCATGGGTGGCATCGTATTTCACCCTACACGGCCAGCCCTGAACGGGCGGCTAAATTTGCTGACGCTGCCCGGTCCGAACCCTAAGCAGTACCGGCCGGGCAAGCATGGCCTGTCGGCGGGAGGCGCCAGAACCTATTTCCAGATCTAGGACACCCACTCAATTGCATGTCGGTACCGCTTGGGCTGTTTAGGCGGATTGGGCGAGTGATATAAGCACTAACTTAGAAGTTGCCCTAATTCAGACTCCGCTGTCCGGGTCGTCGGGTTTCGCGTAATCGACCTTCTCAAAACGGGTTTCCCTACCAGGCTCACGCCGGTGCGGCTCTAGCGCGTGTGGCTGCAAGGATAACCCCCAAGGAGATACACGTCACGGCACTACTTCTCCCGTTTTCAACATTTCCTTCGTCATCACGGTAAGTGGACGTCCGGCTATCTCGAAGCCCGCTACCCCGGACCGATCCGCTGGGTGGAGTGGATAGCACCCCGAGGCAGACCAGTGCGGTGGAGACGGTGAGACCCCGACACCAACACGAGAGCACTGTTCTGCATGAGGCGCGGTGAATAAAGATCCTTCAAAGTTGAAGAAGGTGTCTTTCGGACCATTGCCCTCTTGGAACACACTTGCGACGACCATCATATCATGACCCTCCGGATCGCGCTAGGCCTCGCGGCCGTATCTCAAGCCCTGGCAGCCCTATCCATCGGCTTTACGACACCACCGAACCCCCTGAGACTTGCAGCCGCGTTTGTCGTCGTAATTCTCACATGGTTGTTCAATCGCGCTATCCAAGAGGGGCTGGAGAGTCGACTCCATGTGGCATTGCTCTCGACTGGAATGTGGATTCAATGCATGAAGACCTTTGATGATCTGTGCCTGACGAGGCTATGCTTCGGTCAAGAATCCGCCAGCAACGCGGACAGCAAGGCACCAAACAATAGACCGGTGGCAAAACAACGCTCCGAGTTTACAAGGCGCCTGTCCTTTGGCCTAAGTAGCTTGTGGAACATGCGAGGCGTAGGGACGAGTGCGCAAATTTCGCAAATCCCTCCTTGGTCCAGGAAAGACCCCGTTTTCGTCCCCTCCCGAGGGCAAGAGCTCAAGAGGCATGCCAGAAATGTGCTTCTGAGCTATCTTATCTTGGACGTCTTTGCGAACCAGCCTCCGCCGGATCTTGACAACATGATGTCCCCGGTAAACGAGAGGCTCCTCAGCAGACTGGCGGAGATGAGCGGAGAAGAGGCCGTATTCCGCTTCTTCGCCACGTTTGGTTTCTGGCTCAACACATTCTGCGTCATTCAGCTGAACAACAGCATCATTGCCCTGTTGTACATTGGCCTCAACATTTATCCCGTCGAATTGGTGCCTCCGATTTGGGGGAAGCTGTCAGATGCCTACAGCATTAGAAGGTTCTGGGGAAACACTTGGCATCAGACAATACGACGTCCCCTCGTGTCCGTGTCGGAGCTTGTTGTCCATACACTGCTCCACGTGCCAAAGGGAACCTTGATCGCTCGATACTGCAAGCTCTTTATTTGCTTCTACATATCTGGGGCGCTGCATTATCCAGCTGATCTGTCACTTGGGATTACCCCGCAGGATTCAAACGTCATCACGTACTTTGTCACGACTGCGTTTGTGATAATGTGCGAGGATGCCGTTCAGTGTGCATATCCCAAGGTAATTGGAGGGGGTCAGAGCAAGTGGCCAAGATACTTTGGGTATGTCTGGGTGTGCTGTTACATGTATTGGATGACTCCCTCGTGGGCCTATCCGGCTGCGAGAGTGGTACAAGCCAAAGATCAATTGGTTCCATTCTCTGTTATCAGGGAGCTTGCCAAACTTAGGACCTGAGAATAAAGATTGAGTTATGCTATCAGCCATTATTTTTTACTTTGCAACGATGCATTTAAGGTAAACAAAAAAGGTCTGTCGAAAATGTACCTATATATCAAAACTGAAGCTTTAAAATCAAAGCTTATGTACTGTGCATATTCGTTCATCATCTACAATTCAAGTCTCATTAAACCCGCCGTAATCTAACGAGCAAATCCCTGTCCACCCTCGCCACGCCTCTGGCTTCCTTTCCGACCTGTGGCCCTCGCTCCGAGGGCTTACCATTACGATCCATAAAATGCAGGGGCTCCACATCGAAATGCGCGAAAAAGAGAACGACCGCTGACAGAATCTCCTGCTTGGCGTAGTTGCGCCCGGGGCACATTGCGGTGCCCCCGCCGTAAGGGAAGAAGTTGCCTGCCGAAGTTCCGTTGCGGGCGTTTGGGTTGGACTCCTTGATGAAGCGTTCCGGCCAGAACTCCTCTGGGGGGTTGGCGGGTGATGACCAGACGCCGGGGTCGTTGTGGGCAAGGTACGATGGCGCTAGTATCAGGTTTCCCTCCTTCAGGGAGTATCCATCTAGCTCAATTGAGCTGCGCAGCTTGCGGACGACAAAGACAGACGACCGTAGACGCAGGCACTCCAAGTAAACCGAGTTCAGGAGGGGCAGCTTCTTGAGGGCGGCAATGTCGATTAGCGACTCTAAGTTGTCCGCAGGCCCCTCCTGCTTCTTCTTGATACCGTCCTTGTCGACAACGGCATCTACCTCTTGTTTGATTCTTTTGAAGAGCTCTGGTCTAGTTAGAATTTCAATAATGATCCACGACGTCATCGGGATGGCGTTGGAGTTGATGCTAGCGTAAATGGTGAGCATGTTTGCAGAGAGAACAAAGATTAAATAAACTTACGACCAAATAAGGCCCATCTGAAATGATGTACGCCCATCCAAGCCAATGCCGTACTTGTCCATGGCAACCTCTCGCTCACGGACCAGCTTGGATCCGAAGTTGGGCTCCCAGTCAGGCTCGTTCTCTTGGCAAGCCTTCCAATCGAGTTGCTGCCAAGCCGTGCCTAGATAAGACTTGACAACCTGCAAGCATCTGTCTCTCGCATTCCAGCCTCTGCGGCAGAGGAACTTGGGTAGGCCGTAGAGTAGGGACATGAAGTCCTCGTCGTATTCCCAAAAGGTTTCGGCAAAGTTAGGGTCTACATCAAACACTCCTTTACCGGCGAGGGCAATAGTAGATGCGCGGAACATGTGATTCTTCATGAATTGGTCAACACCGATCTCAATAGAGCCGTCAGTGCCGATTGTGTTGAGCTCGTCCACCATGATGTTGATGAATAGCTCAGTGAGGGAAGACACTGCACTTGAACCGATCAAGTGTGACTCGTAGATCTCATGGAACTTTCTCCATATCCTGTCTTCTTCGCGAGTCTCGGTAAGGGGTTGTCGTGAAGAACCAGAGACATCTTTGGCCACTAGTTCGGCGTCCTTTGCAGGCAGGCGTTTGACCTTCTGAGCGACTCGTAGCGCAAACTCTTCAAAAGTGAGTTCTTTTGAGCACTTGAAAACGTGTTGGACGTTTCTCGTGCCGTGGATGAGATAGGCATGGACGTTGCCTAAGCGTATACGGAGGGGCTCTCCATCGTCAACCTTTCGTCTATGACATGTTAGCTTAGGATTGCAGGAATATCTGAGTGTCACTTACACAATAGAATCGAAGAATCCATGAGGATTCCTGATCATCCTAAGCGCAGAACCAACTCCAGGTAGCGTGTACGGGAGCGTGAGCGGCTCCTTTCCTCTGTAACGACGGTCACGAAAGCGTTGTACCGCGTAGCGGATGGTGGTAAGACAGTGTGTTGCAAGTAACAGCAAGAGGCCAATTACGGCGAGCTTGAAGCCATGCCCGTGAAGGGTGGTGGTGTTCTCCATGTCGAGGTTGAACAAGTCCTGTACGACTCGAGACTGCATCTTGAAAGATGGCATTCTGGGTGCTGCAAATGTCGTGATCTGGAGATTCAAGACTTAGCATATCCACCTTTTTTCTAGATACCGCCCGGGAAGTTATCTACATTATGCGTGAGAATTCACACATCGAGACGGTGCCAGCTGCGGGGATGAGGGCCTCTGCTGCTCTACTCGGCCACAACGGTCCTGTCTTCGTTGTCGCAGCTAGCGCCGAGGGCCCGATTGCAGGTTGCCACAAATAGCGTTTGTCTGGATCAGCAATTAGTCAAGCTGACAGGCGTAAAGGATTCAGAAGCTGGGTTGCTGGGCCCTCGATGCCTGGCTTTCGCTCGGCCATTGCCTGGCAAACGTGTTTTCCAGAAGAAGGTTCCGGCCGAACGGCGTGAAGACTGGGACGCAGTCTGGCCCATGCCGTCTCCCTAGCTCCGTACTGCCCCCCCTTCTCAAGCGCCACCGGAGCAGACTAGGGACTCTGCAGGAAGTGAATTCGGTGGACAAGGGTCGCGTCAACCGATGGCCTGGCACGTTGCATCTATGACATCCGGGCCCCGGGTATCTTGTGATGTGGAAGCGGTTGATGTGATGGTCGGGGGTATATCCATGCCTCTCTCTCAGCCTCCTACGCCTGGGTGTGAGGGCAAAACGAAACTAATTGCCCAGGAGAGGTTGCACATCTGTGCAGGGCAGGTCTGATATCGAGCCTTGAGCTGCCGGGCTGTTTGGCAGGGGGTCGTATATCTGACCACCCTTTCTAGAAATAACCACCTACACGCGTCAAGGGAGACACCCAAGCTGGCAAAAAATCAACAGAGAATGTGGAGATATCATGTCCCAAGGGTTGCAAATTGGCCTGCTGCGTCAGGTTCGTATGAAAGGCTTGGCGCAGGCACAGAGCCCGGACCGTTTTCCGACAGCGACATGGGTCCGGGGTCCGTGGCCTGCCGCTGTCAAAACTATAGCTCGGTATGTACAATATCACTCGGCCGTTTCCACTTTCAACCGCCCTATGTTATCCACCTGCACCTGAGCTAGATCTGCATGATCTCCTTCTCCCCTTGCACGCGGGCCCAACCGCAAAAGGCTGCTGCAATGGGAAGTGCGTCCCTGTTGCTTACCGAACCAACAACCCCCAACAAACCTCCATCTCTATGCGGCTCGGGGCACGCACCGCAGCCTGATCCGCTCGGGATGCTTGACCTTGAGCAGGAAGTTGAAGCTCGACTGCTTCGCCTCCTCCATCAACAGGGCAGACGCCGCCGCCTTGGTGAGGTCGCCGTCCGTATCGGGCTCCACCCGGTATTCCTTCAATAAGCACGCTAGGACGGCGACAAACTCCACCTGCGAAAACTTCTTGCCGGGGCAAACGCGCGGCCCCGCAGCCCAGGGCAAGAAGGCACCGGAGGGCATCGGGGCCAGCGTCTCGTGGCCTAACTCGTCGCGCGCGATCCAGCGGCTCGGGAGCCACTCCAGCGAGTCAGCGCCCCACGAGGCCGACGACGTGTGCAGGCCCGCCAGGTTGACGCCGATGAAGGTGTTCTTGGGGATCGTGTATGAGGTGCCGTTGATTTTCAGTGTCTGGTCGACAAGCGTGGTCTTGGGTACCGCCCTTGCCGCACCGAATAGTCGTAGTGTTTCGTGCTGCAGTAGTGTTAGTGCAATGCTCCAAAGAATGGCGAATATGGGAGGAATCTCTCACCATGATGGCAAGCAATCGCTTCAGTTGCGGATAATACGTCTCGTAGTCCAACTCTCCCAGGCTGACTCCCGCCGTCACTTGGTTGACCTCTTCTGCCGCCCAATCCTGCCACTTGGGGTTGGCTGCGAGAAGAATTGTAGCATAAGCGAGCGTGTTTGAAGTTGTCTCGTGGCCAGCCAAGTTGTAGCTGAATAGATTGCCGTAAATCTCTTCATCTGTCAAGTGAAGGGCGCCTTTGCCCTCCTTGCTCTCATTCTCTGAAGCTCGTACTAGAACGCTCATCAAGTTGTCTTGCTCCGGAGCTCCCGCATCCATGGCCTCGCGCTCTTCGGCAACCATCTCGGCCATGTATTGACGGAAGTTGTCCACGCCGTCTTGAACCTTTCTGAACTTGGCAGGCAGCATCCAGCTAGGCAAGTTGACCGTAGCCGTGAAGACGGCAGTGAACATGTTGCCGAGGAGAAGGCTCAGAGCATCGCGGTACGTGAGACTGTGGTTTTCCGAGGGAGTCTCCAGTCCGCTGCCAAACTTGAAGCTTCTCCCGAAACCAGCGGCTGTAAGAACGTGGAGGGCAAGCATCATGGTGTCGCTCTGGGGGTTGACAACGCCATCTGGGTTTGTTGCCCACATCTTGAGCATGTCGACAGCCTGTCGCTTGGACTCATTCCACACAAGCGCGCTGTTCCTCTCATTGAAAGGAGCCGTCGTGATCCTCCGGTGGCGTACCCAGTCATCGCCTTCAGTAGTCACAACGTTTCTTCCAAAGATCTCAAGAGGCTTGTACAAAGCCACGGCCTTGACAAAGTCGCGACGTCTCCGGCACAGATCGTCGGATGCCTTGGCATTGCCAGTAAAGACACGAATCTGCTTGGGGCTTGCAATGATGAATGTGTCACCGATTCGCTTCTGCAGGCCATTGATCTTGTCATAGTTCCAGTCACGGCTGTTGTACTCGACAAAGTTGCTCAGCCCAAATGGCAGACACTTTCTAAGCAGCGGCTCCAGCCAGCGGGCGCAAAGCAGATAGGGGATGTTGGAGGGGTCTACCGGTGTAACCAGCACTGGAAGCCCGATAGCCTTTGCTTTTCTATAGTTGTAAATAAGCTGCACAGTGCTCAGGCCAATATATGACAAGAGGAGGGCGCCAATGGTAGCCCAGGGAGAGATCATCGTGTGGGTTGTGTATAGAAACAGCGTGGTTGGTGATGAAGGTGGTAGCAAACCGAAATGGTTGCGCCTTAAGTACCTACAGTGGCTACGACAAGTGTACAGCCCCCTGTCAGGCAGCGCTGAGATGGCTTACAGAGGGTGGTTGTGCACGCCTGTACGGACTGGCTTCAGCAGGATTACAGCGCTCTACGTAAACATTCCCAGTACTTTAAAATATGCTAACAAAACATGCTACAAAGAAAGCTTTTCACAGGAAAAAAAAAAGGCATAATTTATGTACGCCAATCTCATTTTAATTTGAAATCTAAACCTCTTGAAACAGCACGTTTATAATTACTTTTTCATGGCTATCCTCGCGTGTTGGTGGTATCAGCAACTCAGGACCTTGGCTAGCGGCTTGAATGCGCTCAGACGTATCAGTTCAGTATCACGGTTCTGCATCAAAATGACAGGGAACCACCGCACAGGCCCTGACCACACCAGAAAAGTGAGGACCCAGAAATAGCCAAATAACCGAGCCAGCACCCTTGTACACTTTCTTTTCCAGAGCGGCTTGAACATGTCTCCAAGCGCATCTTCCAGCATCAACCCAGCAAGCTGCGTCGTAAAAAATTGTATGGCTCCCGATTTGACCGTAGGAACTGCGCTGCCCATGTCGGATGGGACATGTACTAACCCGGACAGAAAGAAGGCAAGGAAAATCTTCGAGTATCGAGATAGTAGCGAGTACGATTTGATTTGGAAGATGTTCTTGGTAATCCATGTTGCAGTTCCCCGAAGATTGTTCTGCAGACCTTGATGCCAAAATGTGCTGGTAGCTTGTTAGCAACAGTCTCTGATGGACGTCTCGGAGCACTCACGACCAGAACATGCGAAGACAATAGGAATTCTCTAGCGGGCCAAAAATCGGTCGCCAGTCTTTGACCACTTTGGGGTTCATGATAACTGACACAGACGAGGCTAGCGAGTATCCGCCCTGAGTGAAGCAGAATAGGGACACCACCGTGGTGGTGGTCGCAATGTACCGGACCTTCAACTCAGCCAACGTCACATCGCCAAGACGGCGAAATATTGGCACGTGCTGGGGTGACATGAACTGTTGATCCAGGTCCAGCAGTGTGCTGATGCACAGCCTGTGGGTGAAATAGCAGAGGACCACCTTTAGGAGATTTACAGCAACAAAACGAGGTGCCGATGGCACGTAGGAAGGGTCTCGGGAGTCAAAATGGTGAATGTTTCTGATCTCCCAGGGAGTTCCTAGTCCTCTCATTGAAGATGCGACTTCTTGACCAAAGGCGTAGCGAGATCGGGAATCAGCCGTCTTCGACTGAGGCTTGGTTTTCTTCTCATCACCAGACGTCTTGTCGCGACCATCTACGTAGGCAATTTTGCGAACAATCATGCGCTCGAAGTAGGTCAAGGAGATTTGAGGAAAGGCCGAAGCCACGGTGCGAGCCACCCATCCCGGCGGCTCGATAAAGTCTTCAAAGTGGTAAAGGGCAACAAAAGTAGAAACAATGAATAGGACGAATCCGATTGGCCGCAGCAGCGAGTCGCGCGACGTGAAGCCCGCAACGTAAATGAAGAAGAACTGCTGTACCGTCGAGATCAGCAGCGGATGGAAGTAGAGCTGACAAGCCATTGCGCTGTGCTGCTTGACTGACTGGGCCGCGCAAGTGTTCCAAGGTGCAGCTGTCAGCCCATTTCCCAGCGAAGTCGAGGGTTCTTCTGGGAATCCCGTTACCAGGCAGATGGGCTTCGGGGTTGAACAGATTCGGGCTGTGGGTCTCGTAACTGCAAAACTTCTGCGGTCATCATAACCATCACGATCGCGGAGGGCTAAATACGGCTCCTCGGCGGGCACAAGAGCCATCCATGCCAAGAATGTCACTCGGCCTGTGCGATGGCAAGGGGGGATCCCCTGCCCCGTTTCATCCCCACCATCTGCAAGTCGGCGGAACCCATCCACGGACCTGTTTTGGACAACTCACTCCTCACAGCTCCACTGTCCTCAAATCCTTCAGGGCCCGTGTGCCAATGCATATTGTTGCGTGTATTATTGGACATGCCCTTGCTATCCCTGAGCCGGACCCTGGGAATGTCCGCCAGGGCCTGCGCCTCTAGGACCGTCTGAGTCTGCACCACATGTTTTAAAGGCCCCCAGTAGATGGTGGTAGCGTTGTGAGCAGTCATTTCAACAACAGGACGATATTTTCAAAGACTTCCAGGCCCATAGAGTAGGCCAAGTCTGGTGTTTGGCAAGATACATTGGCAAACATGGAAAACCGCACCAATCTGAGAGAGTCAATAGCAATGGCTCTTGGCAACCTGTCGTTGCGGGACATTGGGGCGATATGCTGTGTGTTTATAGTAGTCTTCGCCTGGGCCTCCAGGAAGCAACCGGATCCAAGGGAACCGCCTTATGTTAAGGAGACGATCCCATACTTCAGCCATGTTTACCAACTTTTGAAGCATGGATTGCGCTATTTTGATCTTGTCAGGTCAGTCTAGAATCAAAATAACTTTGTTGATGCTCCCCTTTGCTAATTGTCATCCAGCGCCCAGCAACCGCATCCAATCTTTACGATTGAAATGTCAGGGCAGAGAAACTACATTGTGACGTCTCCAGAGCTTGTCCAGGCCGTCCAACGTAATTCTACATCTCTCTCTTTTAGCCCAGCCACGATTCCAGCTTTCCGCCGTATGATGGGATTTGACGAAGAAGGCATCGAGCTCATCTTTCGCGATGCCCATACTGAGAATGGCATGTTTGGTGAAATCCACAAGGTCCAGAAAGCGTCGTTGCTTCCGGGAACATCTTCACTAGAGGAGCTGTGTGGCCTTGTACGCGGCAAGCTCATGAATGCAGTTAATGAATCTCCACCTGGCCAGATAATCGACCTTTATGCTTGGGTCCAAGAGCTCTTCATGAAGACGAACAACTCGGCTTGTTTTGGTGAGAAAGATCCGTTCACTATTGATCCATCGCTCCGCACAACATTTTGGTAAGTGAGATTTTAACACAGCACGAAGGCACTTTTATTAACAATGGACAGGCAGTGGGAGGCAAATATCAAGGTCCTTCTTCTGGGGATTCCATGGTTCCTGAGCCCCAAGAGATACTCAGCAGCCCGGAAAGCTCGGAAAGAACTCGTTGGTGCATTCTTAAAGTATCTAAACGACGATGGGTTGAGCTCAGCCTGTTCGTTTATCAAAGAACTTTCCGGTCTTGGCATTCGAAGGGGACTGAGCAACGAGAACAATGCTCGTGCTTTGCTGGGGTCCATACTGGCAATTGTCGGAAACACTACCCCTACAACGTTCTGGCTGCTGATCTCAATCTACGCCAGACCTGGTCTGCTGAAGGAGATACGCACTGAGCTTGAAGGTACACTGGAAGACTCCTCGTCACAGACAAGCATCTCCCTAGACATCACTGCTATCCGTGAAAAGTGTCCTGTCTTCGTGTCCACGTTTGAAGAAGTGCTTCGTATGACCAGCGGTACCGCGACTGTGCGGTACACGAACGAAGACACTCTTATCCAGGATCGCTGGCTGCTGAAGAAAGGATCACAAGTTCAGATGCCAACTGCATTCATCCACGCCGATCCAGCCACTTGGGGCGCAGATGCGGACGAATTCGATCACACTAGATTCCTCAAGTCCAATGCTCTCACCAAGGAACAGAAAGCCCGAAGAGCAGCAGCATTCAGACCGTTTGGCGGCGGCAAGACGCTGTGTCCTGGTCGACATTTCGCGTCTTACGAAGTTCTAACCTTTGCGGGAAGCATCTTGTTGGGTTTTGACATGACTCCCACCACTAACACTTTTGACATTCCCAAGATGGATAGGTCAAAGCTCCCTCTAACATCTCTGAAGCCAGCAGGCGACATCAAAGTCCATCTGATGAGACGACCTGAGTGGGAGAAGGTGACTTTCAATTGAGCCAACCACCCAAATTAGCATATACATAGTCCGCTCTGAAGAGGATGCTCACTTATGTAGCTCCATTATATTATTTTAATCTATGGCCATTGTCTAGTACGTAAAATGTCATTGAAACCTTTTATGAAGTTGAAATTTTGTTGTCATACCGATGAAGGGTGGGAATCCTTACTTATGTGTGTACAGTCATAGTTGCAAGCAAGAGTAGCCATATATTCACATCCAAAATCTTGACTAAAGGCTGATAATAAAATCACTTTCCATTCTTCTCTCACCAACAGATCACGCAATATCTTAGCTGCTACAAAGAACGACTAGCTGTGCCATGCAGAATACTCTCCCTACTCAGCTACCAATTTCAATACCCCAAGTCAGCAAATTTAGATTGCTAGATGGCTGCATTCCCTCTCAATAAGCTTCTGATGTTCCTCGCTCCTAACAGTAATTTTAACGGCAAATGGGGCAGAACTGCTAGTTTTCTCTATAGGCTTGGAGCCATCAATTGGGCTGCTTGCCACTGCTTTGAACTCAAAACAGTAAATCAACCTA
The DNA here is from genome assembly GCA_003031705.1 of Calonectria naviculata. Classification (NCBI taxonomy): domain Eukaryota; kingdom Fungi; phylum Ascomycota; class Sordariomycetes; order Hypocreales; family Nectriaceae; genus Calonectria; species Calonectria naviculata. Next base: position 34,468 of record NAGG01000451.1, read on the forward strand.
GCGAGTGAGATAAAGAGATTGGTATTGGCCACGTTGTATCCAACGCAGATTCTTCTCCCTGTGTTACAACTATTAGTAGGCCAATTTGTGAGGAGTTGCTTGGTTGATCTTCTCACCTGCACCGAACCCCAGATGTCCTTTCAGAGGTTTCTCGAGGTCCTCATCCATGAAGCGTTCTGGCCAGAAACGTTCGGGCTGCTCGTATTCCTCTGGTAAGTTGGCGATGGCCCAATGATTATATGTGACAATGGTTCCGGCCGGGATTTTGTATCCTTCAAACTCGTCATCTCGGATAACAGCATGCGGAATACCGTTCTCCGCAATCACAGGTCTATTTCAAACATGTTAGTACCGATGCTGGCCAGGTAGCCTTGGAAGCTCCCAAGACTTCGTATTGTTTCAAACTCACTTCCATCTAACGCTTTCCTTAACCGCAGCCTTGATTATTGGAAGGTGTTTTGCGTCCTGTGCCGTTGGAAGTCGCTCAGCGCTGGCACCGCAGACCTCATCCAACTCCTTCCGAGCTCTCTTGACCCAGTCAGGCCATAACACTGCTGCAGCTACGCACTGGTGGAGAGAAGACCGAGTGGTGTCTGTACCGGCTTCCATTAAGGCACCAGCAATAAATACTAGTTCCTCTTCGCCAAACTCACGATCTTGTCCCATGTCTAGAAACTCTGACATAAAACAAGGGTTCTGTTCTCCTCTTCTCTTGCGGTCACGGAGGTCGTCCATTTCTTTTTTATAGACCCTTGTGAAGATTAGTACGTGGCCATAAAATGAACAAATGTCGCATCATGTTTACACACCTGAAAGTGCGGCGGTAAAGATTGTCGCCGTACCATCTCCATGGTTGGAGGGATTTGAACCATGGTATTTTGGCCAAGAACGGAAGATGGTCAACAACTGCGCAGCCCGGGTTCAAAAACTGGACGAATTCTTCCGATACGGCGAGTGACTCCCTCATGTTCACATCGTCAAGCCCCGCTCTTCGGCCGAAAACTACACTCATAATGACGGAGCCAGAGAAAGTTCCGTGTGCTCGCCACCAGCTCTCGGGGTGTCGCAAATAATTCAGTAGCAAAGCTTTGGACTCTATGTCTTGGAAAGGTTCAAACAGTCCCGACTGGTTGACGTTCAAAATCTGATGCATGATTTTCCGCTCTCGTCGCCACAAATCTCCATACGGCATGAGCAGAGTGCGTTTTTGGTTTGACGCAACATCGTAGGCCATGGGAAGATTCATTCGAGACGAGTAGATGGCCGCTCGCTTCTCTAGAAGCTCATGTGCCACCCGTCTTGAATTCAAGAACAACCAATGAGTTCCTCCGATCTTGACTGTGAACCTGCACCATGATTAACACCACACAGCGCCTTCACGAGTTTGGAGGTGATGAAGGGGGAGAGATATATAATAGCCCGAAGGAATCCCATGAACTATACTTACATCTCGCCATACTTTCTGGCCAGGTCTTGGAAGTGCAGACACGCATTCTGTGAGGGGATCTGATGAGCGTTGCCAATGAGTGGTAGGCCCGGGACCAAATTCGGGAAACGGTATCGTTTTTCAAACCGAAAGTCTTCGACTATTTTCCAGATTATCCAAGCAAATAGAACCAAGAGACCACCTAGGATTGCAGTCTTGCCCAGAGAGACCTGGCTTTGGGCCAAGGTCGAAAGTAGAGCCATAGTCAAAGTAAGGCCGAACTGTAGCTTGACAATTGTTAAAAAGAGGACATATAAATAAGAACGGTTCCCTACTGCAACCAATGAAGTGAAATCAAAATATAGCCATCAGGTTCACGTAAATTCACATCATGTCTATTTTGTATCTGTGATTTCGGGATCTCCGACTAGTAACATGACGACACATCCAGCGAAATTGTGAGGCCCGCAATTACCAAGGCCAATGATTAGTTGTGTAGTTCGGGAAGTCAAATTGCCATCGGAATTGTGAACCTGCACGGACATTTTTACAATCCCAAATGTCGGGATGCCGACACAGCATCGGGAAGTGGGTACGGAGGGTATACGAACTACCGCTTAAGTAATAACGGAGCGTTGTTCATATATTTTGTGTCGGAGTGCATCGTGCGCCCTACGGAAGATTATAGCCCCTTGCTCATAGTGGCAGCTGCTCCTATCCACAACAAATGATGAAATTGGCTCTTCAAGGTAGTGTTGTGTACAATCTCACATCAGTATCTTGGCAGCTTGTGGTCCGATTATAAACTTGGAACACTTCAGAAGACTTCAAAGAGATCCGCCTGAAGCAGAGAATAAATATTGGAAATAGAACTTATAACATAGAAGCTGACAATGAGTAAAGGCTCAGTTTGTTAACACAAACACAACACAAGAGAATTTGTCTTGTGATTATATTGGGCTAGCCCCTATAATAAAGTAAGGTATTGAATGGAAAGCCCCACTTGTCTTTTGCAAGATTTGGAAACAGCCCAAATTGTCAGGGAACTCAATCCAATTGTGACCAACTGATTCCTCCGAGGCCCCCATTCCGCCGAACTCGAAAGACGGTGCAGCAGCAATGAAATGACACTTCTATATGCATCTAGTTCATAGCTAGAGCTCCCGTCAGTAGGTAAGCGTAGTTATACGATCAGTCAGATCTGACCTCGATACATGATCATTCCCAGCACCGACCGCAGCATGTAGGACATTTAGCACAATAGCCACAGCGAGGTGTAGGATCGCAACATCGACAGTTGGGATTGGCACAGTGGACATGGCCCGCGTGAGGGCCACATTTACCACAGTTGCCACCATTATTATTGCAGTTCTTGGTTGCGCATGTAGCCATGGTTAGAGCTTTGTGTAAGATCTTTACAGCTTTAAAAGAAATATTTAAATGGATTGTAAGATGATTAAGATCTCCGATAAACCAAGCCACAGCATCACAGGTTTTATACATAGCTTATTCTCTGGGCATCCATGCTTCCAGCAATGAGGCTCTGTGGTCTCAATCGGACTCGGATCCCCGGCACCTCGGCCATATGTCGTAAGATTACTCTCCTACGTCAACTCCCCGCATCTCAGAAACGTGCTTAGACATTATTCGCTCGATGCGCCTCATTATCTCAGGTTTGGAGATACGGCTAAACTAATCTCGGTTTGCTTGTTTGCCCAATCAGCCCACCGAGTAATGGTTCCTACACTAGACACAGAAGATATAATAGTGATTGATTTGTGATGATTTCTGAAATTTAGAATTGCCAGCCATCCAGAGCGATTAAAAGTTAAAAGGCACGACCCCGCAAGTTGGCGGCAAAAATCACTAATTGATGTAGAGTCATAGCTAGTGACCCAGGATAGAAAACCGCTGCAAGAGGGTTGTTAGCTGTATCTTAATATGCACATCCAGAAATCCCTCACGGACGCGTAAGCTACCAATTCATTTGTTTTTAGTTGGAGGGGAGGGAGCTTTGCCGTGGCGAACAGGCAGCAGCAGAGAGGCTTTGCGATAGCTTGACACGATGTGACGTGAGAAGTGGTGATTGGTTCACACCTTGTTGTGGTAGATGCAGCCCATTTTGCCTGCTTGTTCTTTCACCAGTCATATTGTTGGGGGGGAATACGAAACGTGCATGACTATACTTTTAGCCGAAGCCTACCAACCAGCAATGTATTTCATTTTTTGATGTGATTCACTAAAAGGCAAATTGAGCGGTCTTAATTAGCCTCCGTTTCAATTCATCTGCGTTCAGGGCTTCTTGTGACGTCCTGTGACATCAGGCTAACCCTTGACTTGCTCAGCTTTAGGTGGTCTTTTTATATAAACATGTAGATTATCTATTTCAATGTCGACTACATCGACCAATCTTCTACTAAAAAATAATTTAGCTAAAATACATCACTGGGTTTGAGATTGATACGCCACAAATAGTGCTAAGTAGGGTTAGGGTTAGGGTTAGTGTGATACTAAGAAGACATTTGAGTCTGCACAGGATATAGATGGCTTTGAAGCCCCGGATTATACAGAAGATATACTTCATGTGTTTGAGAGGTAACTTTCTTGTGTTGAATAATGCTGCCCATGTTAGTGATGAAAGCACACAGACACTGACAGAGAAGGTGTCGCCTGTGAGCAGTGGGGTTGATCTAAGTACAGGGTAAGCCTGACGATACAGGAAAGTAAGTACGAGAGAAACTTCGAAGTGTAAAATATCAAGCATCAACTTTTTGAAAATAGTATGTGATATGGCGGTGAAGGCAAAACAATCACAAAAAAAAAAGAACGCTATTCAATATATTAATATTATACATCGAGTCATACCATAAATACAACGTTTAGAGATTGGGTTAAATATAAATAAATAACTACGTTGGCGCCTTACTGCCTGAGGTGAGATGTTCCATGTTCTGCTTATTGATTGGCCCAATGGATCATGTGCTGTTGATGTGTGCGCCACACTGAACTGTGGCGTCGAGGAAATCAGACTGTGAGTGTGAGGTTCCTTCGTTGACGAAGCAAATGTTTCCACGATTGCCCCCAAGACCGCGTGATACCGGCCAGAGCACGTCCCAGCCGGCAAAAGGGGAGTTCCTATTGTGCCTCATGCGTGGCAATCTTTTGACCTATCCGAGAAACAACCCATTTCGCCCTTCGAGGAGCCAGGTGTCCACCAAGGAAGCTGTGATGCCTTGAAAGGGAGGCAGCACCAGAGCCTTGTTGAGCTGGCATCATTGACGCGCCTCTGACTCACAACACAGCCCGACCTCAGCTGCTTGAGGCCGCGTAGTGCTTACTACAAAGGGGGCCTTATTTTACCCTCGGCCGTCCCCAAGAACCGTCCCGGCCCACCCCACGTGCGAGTTTTGACTTCGGCGACGCACCGGCAGAAGCCGAGATCCAACTCCGCATTCCCCACCGAGCCTCGCACCCGGACGACGACCTAATATGTCGAACCCCGAAGACTACACCGTCGTCTGGATCACTGCCTTGCATGCTGGATTCAGGGCGGCGCGATGGATGCTGGATGAGCTGCGCGAGGAGCCGAATTACGCTTCCCCCGACCATGGCCGCTACGCACTGGGCAGGGTTGGGAGCCATAATGTCGTCATTGCTACGGCGCCCCCCCACCGTGAGCTTGGTACATCGTCTGTGGCTGAGGTTGTAAGGAACATGATACGCATGTTTCCAAACATCAGGGTTGGGCTTCTTGTTGGAGTTGGCAGCGGCGTGCCGAGTCAAGACGATGACATCCGCCTGGGGGATGTTGTGGTCGGCAACGTCGCCATCCAATGCGATTTTGTCAAGACGTTCCAAAGCCAAAGCCTGCGGTCTGTAGGATCTGCAAATACCCCCCCAGTGAGCCTGCAGGCTGTCATAAATCACCTTGAACTTGATGAATCCGAAAGTCAATGTATCAATGAGAAAATCAACGAACTTCTCCAGAGACGGCCGAATCTACGGCGCAAGTTAAAGCGGCCTTTACTAAGAAATGATAGACTCTTCTACCCCCACATCGTTCACCCAGAGAACGGCGGGAATTGTGAAAACGTCTGCACTGAAAACACGCAAAATTTGATAAACCGACCAGAGCGGACCGCAGACGACACCCCGGCCGTCCACCATGGTCTCATCGCTTCAATCAACCAGCCAGTGAAGGATGCTTATTTACGCGATAAAATTGCAAAAGAGGACAATGTTCTATGCTTTGAAATGGAAGCGGCCGGGCTGATGGACTACTTTCCCTGTGCGATCATCCGAGGTGTGTGCGACTACGCCGATAGCCATAGAAATTCTAGTTGGCAGGGATACGCATCAATCACGGCTGCTGCATATTCCAAACATCTGCTCCATCAACTTGATCCATCTGGGCTCAAAACTGAGAGAATAATTAGCGATGTTTTCTTTGAGATCGAGGACGTCTTAAACGTAAGGAGCCTCGAGATAGAGCATATCCAAAAGCCTCGTCGTTTTTTCAAACCGGGTAGAGTTTTTGCTATGGTGTGGGTAGAGCCATACTCAGATAATCAAAAGGCACAGTGTCATAGCCAAGTCTCTCCCAAGGACCAAATATTCTCAGAAGTTCGACGATTCATCGTCGTTCACCAGAGCCACCATTCCTCCTGGTGCGTGCCTATTCAGACATATGGCGGGCGAGGAGTGCTCAAACGTGATATAAAGATTGAGGACCATGCAAAGATATACCGGCTCGGAGACGAAACTCCATTAAATACCGAAAACCTTCCCCTGAAGCCTCCGCTGCCCATTGTCACGGAGGGCAGTGGGGATATGAAGCGGTTGCATCCCGCGTCATTAGTAAATTTTGGTAAAATTTACACTGTGGAATACGGTGCCCGGGTGATGAATATTGGTTATGTGCACAGAAGCCATGAGCCAAAACTTGAGCTCACCTGGAAAGTTCCGATTTCTAGTGAACCTAACATCCTTGGGCGAAGGAGTATGGACAAGGTGGAGGAATCTCCTGACACCAAGATGCAACTCACAAACCAAACTGACCAGGAGGATGATAATCTGAATGAAACAGTGAAGGTGGAAGAACAAGATGCTAGTTATCAACAGGCGGGGGTGCTAGACGGCAACGCCACGACTCAGTTGCAATTGACAAAGGATGTGGAAATGAACTACACAAATACCAGTGAAGATTCATCGTCAGTACAGAAAACGGTTTCTGTGAAGCATGTGCAGCGGCACCGCAGGGATGCAAGTTCCTCCACCATTGCTTCCCAAGTAATATCAGCAAACCGAGATCAAGAGGCTGTAAAGCGACCTCTAGAAGGCGCAGAACCTAGTGAAGGGCTTGAAAACAACGCTGATGGGAAGCGTCTGCAGCGCGGTAACGTCCACTCTAAGAATTGGGCCTGTCCTTTCTTCCGTTTAGACCCTCGTCGATATGGCAGGTGCAACAATTACACCCACAGGAGGTTTTTTGATGTCATGCAACATCTAGAACTACAACACACCCTACCTGCAGAATCTTATTATTGTTCCATATGTTGGTCTAGGTTCTTCTTGGCAGAGGCGTTTGAGGGCCATGTCAGAACTTGCCACAACAATTTGCCCCGAGAGCAATTCTATCCATTTGAAATAGAACAGTTACAACGCGACATTGAAGGATTCAAACAAAGACAAGGGAGTAAGCAGAAAGGACATTTACATCATAACCTTGACCATCATGAGATGGCATGGTACTACATTTGGCAGAGCCACTTCAGTAACGAGGCTTCTGAAACACCCTACGTCGAAGATTTGGTTTCCGAGATTGCCGATTTTCTAAGCTATCAAAATAAGGCAGCTATACAGCAGGCGATTTCTAAAGATCAACCGGATTTAGCGGCTGTACTGAGCGCTGCCTACAACCCCAATCATCCGCCACGTCATTGGCTTCCTCACTTCCCTGACAGCACACAAATTGGGTGGCTTGACCCGGAAGGAACCGGACGAGACTTTTCTGCACCGCCATCTACATCTCTAGAAGATCCTCAAGATATTGTGCAGCAATACTACCGCAGTAGAATGAGTAATGAAGATGGTAGCGTGGTCGACAATTCTACAATAGTCGATGACATTGCAGACGCAATGGGCAATGACCTGGAAGGCAACAATAGTGGCGATGATAAGGGCTACCCTAAGCTCACTATGAATGCGCTTGAAATGTCGTTACATAATTTACTACAGTCTTCGTACAGAGAAGCCCGGGAATGGATGGGGCGAAACCAATATAAGGTACCACCGGTGGATACAATGCGACGACCTGATCATCAAGCCGAACACGAGCGCTACGTCCAGGAAGACCAACAAGATTGTGTTTTGGTGCCTCGTCCATTTAGATACTACCATCTAGCATGCCCGTTCTACGCCTTCAATCCAAAGAAGTATAGAAATTGCTTACTGGGGAATGACTTCCAATCAATGGATACGGTTGTCGAGCACCTATTAAAGGACCATAAAAAGCCACAATACTGCCCAATATGTGGAACGACGTTTGATCAGAGCTTCCAACGGGACGCACATGTTCGTGCGGGAAGATGTAAACCCCACAGTTGGAACATCGAGGGAATAGATGAAGATCAAAAGACGAAATTGAGGCAGAGAGATAACCTGCAGACTACCGAGGCAAACCAATGGCAATTCGCATATAGGACAGCAATGCCAGGCAATAGACCTCCGCGATCGCCTTACCTCGAAGGAACGATGGAATCGGAACTGTCCAAGATGCGGGACTTCTGGTCCGAACGTGGCGACGCAATCATTTTGGACTACCAGAAAAGTCATCACTTAGTGAACAAATGCGATGACAATAAACCAGACATACGTCTTCATGAATTGATGTTGCGAGATCTTATAAAAAAGGTGGAGGAAGATATTGAATCCAGTCAAGAAATCGGCGTTGAAGATATGGCGACGACTTGAATAATGGGAGGGTCCGACGTAGCGTCGTTCTACTATGCGGTTCCTTCACACCCCAGCTGAGGATGAGGAAGTACCTCCGTCTTCGAGATCTGTCGACGCACTTGTCTCATGGTATCCAGCAAGGTATGCAGTCACCTTCGATCCCGAGTGAGAAAGCTCCTGCGAAGGCTTGTTCGGTCAGTTTCCAATCACCCTCTCACATCGACACCTACATCTTGCGGCCTTACGGTTTCTTTTTTTTCCCCACAGTCATGGTATTACTGTTGTAATCAGAGGTTGGACAGAAGACCATTTACCATCTGCGTATTGCTTTTCACTCCATATCATGATCCACTATTTCCTCGGGGGAAATTGATCTTTACAGAAATGAATATGTTGGATATTAGCGTCATTGACCAGTATTCATATGTTCTGTGAAGAAAATTTCTATCCCGTGGGAATTAATGAATCATGGCACGGTGTATAAAGCAATAAACATATAATAAATAAGCTTCTGCCCAACCTCTGATAATTACTTTAGTATTTTGACTAGATGCCAGTCAAGTAGGAACTGCTTCGTAAATTTAGATTCAGGAGGCAACCCAAATTGCTTTAGTTTTTGTTTTTCTTTGTTTGTTTTCTTGATCAAATTATACCCTGTTAGATTAGACTTATATGATGAGCTTAAGCCATATCCCCTCCTTAAATATATCTATTAGACATATTCACCTAATCTTGTTTGTATACATGACCTTACTGTCTTGTTACAATGAATCCGGTAGAATAATGCTGTGCCTTTTCAGCTGATACAGATAGCGGATGTAAATCAAGCCATGTGTTTGGTCAGCTAAGAGCACCACTTTGAGGCCTCTTCACAACTCAGCCTTGCTTTCATTTGGGGGGCAGTGCTCAGATGTGCAGTAATCTCCTACCACACAACCCCACGCCCACCTTCGAACTATTCGCTACAAGCCAGAAACCCCGCTTCTTATCTCACCAGATTTGTGTTTTGAAAATGGCTCAAGGTTACCAACATGACGGTGCAAGGAATGCAAAGCAACCTTCTCTTTGGGCACCTTTTGGCTGCCTTGGGCACATGTGCATTCTTTATGCTCTGCCTGCTTTCAATGGCGAGGGTATTTTACCCTTCTTTCCCGCCTCTTTTTGGTGTTTCATAATTCATTAATTTTGTCCGCTTCACCTTTTTTTTTTTTTTTTTCACCAGCGCCCCATTTATACTTAATTCATACATCTCCATACACATGGATGTCTTGAAAGGGGCCACTGATGCAGTCACAGTTATCTCACTCGCGATACGGCTTGGTCAGAATGCCACCAAGATTAAGCGGTTTCTAGAGGCGATGTCTAATGCCCCATCGGAGATTCAACGCTTGAAAGATCTTATTCAACACATCCAGATGACCGCAATGCACATTGAGACTCTACTCAACAGACAAAATGCCTTATGCGGTAAAGATACTGACATCTCCAGTGACATATGCTGTGCGTTGAACATGTGCCAGGATAAACTTGACATGATTGAGAAAGTCCTTAAAGGAACTGATAAAATGAAGAAATGCGGAACAGTCGTATCAAAAAGCTGGGAACAGTTTCAATTAGCGTGGAAAAAGGAGCATATCGAGGAGTTTGAAAGGCAGATTGGACAAGCAATGGGCACTCTTCAGTTGACCCTTGTCGCCAACCTAATGTAAGCTAGATTAACCCCCTGCAACTGCAAGTCTTTTGAGATGTGCTGATCTTTCGATCTGCCACAGCCAGTCAGGGGCTACCATGGAGTTTTCTGTGGAGACCATTTCAAAACAACAACGCATGACCTGCAGAGAAATCGTCGGTTTAAGACACGATCTTCTCAAGTTGCCTTATGACCGAAATTCAAATAACAACGTAAGCGTATCTACAATAATCAATGCCCCGGAGCCTTATGTTGCTAAATTATGGGCCTATGGCGATTGGCTGAAAATGCAATATTTGAAGCGAACCGGGAAGAATGGTCAAGTGCTACTGTTACTACAGGCAAGGATTTTCGGGGCCCAAACCATTCTCGCGCGGTTAAGTGGACCCTTCCTTGGTATAGGCCTATTAAGTTCTCTTCAGGTCTCGATCCAGAACCTCATTCCAAATGATGCAGCTATAATACTAGCATGTCAGAGTGGAGATAGCGGACAGGTTAAGCGCCTCCTTAGATTGGGTATAGCCAGGCCTAATGACATGACATCCAACAATGACACCCCCCTTAGCGTGAGTGGCTAAAGTGCGTATTTATGAGGCAAAAAGCTCACAACCGCAAAGGTCGCAATCAAGGGAGGATTTGACGAGATTGTTCAGCTGCTCCTCCGCGAAGGTGCAAACCCAAACCTTCCATGTGGAAGGTTTCAGACGTACGTTTTGAGGGGTTTAGTGATGTAGATGAGTATCCCTGTTCTCTAACCTTGATCAGTTCTCCGCTTCAAGTATCAGTCGTCTTTGAAAGACCGAGCATTGCCCGCATGCTGATGCAGCGCAGAGCTGACCCAGAATACCATTCAGCAAGAGGATGGTCGTTGCTTCATCACTTGTTCTATATCGACACAGTCACCACTAGAGCAGGATTCTTTCCTATGTTTCGGAGTCTGTCATTTGATGGTGTCAAAGACCCAAATGGGTGGACATGTCTGCACAGATGTGCAGCATTCGGCGTCGCCGAAGACATTTACTTTCTGCAAGCATTAGGAGCAACTGCAGATGTAGACCAGTATGTGACTAATTTGGGTCGCAATCCTATCCATATAGCTGCCACAATGAACAATGTGGCCACGTTAGAGGCTCTTACAAAGCTCCAAGAGCTTAAACCTAGTACACCGCGGCCATCCAAACAAAACATGAAGATGTTGAATTCCGTTGATTTCGATGGCTGGACTCCGATGCATATGGCTGTCTATCATGAGGCTGAGGATGCCACGAAGTGGCTGCTCCGAAATGGTGCTGATCCGCATTTGACAACTTACAGCACCGCTGACTGGTTTCCTCTAGGCCACGAGGGAGAAGGGTTTAGGGCAGAAGATCTTGCAAAAATGTCAGGAAATAAATGTTTTGAGGCCTTTTACGAGGGGCTTAAAGAGGCTGGGTATGATATTACAGTCGATGGAGAAGAGATATACTGGCCATATGATTAAGAAAGCGGCCATCGATCGCATCTGGTTCGCGTGGGGGATCCAACGGGTTTGAAATTGCGTTTTAAAGCTAACCTTTGGGATCCGAGTTTCCTCCTAAGAAAAGAATCCAAAAGAGATGAAGTATGCCAATGACTATATTATTTTTCGTAGGTAACTGCCGAAAAGAGATAGGGGTCGATGTACGAGAAATAAGTGACGTCTGACCAGAGACATCTGAAGTAGGACGTGAAAAGTAATAACAGAGAGAGCAAGGCAGACGGAAATAAATGCACAAGAATAAAAATAGACCGAATAGTGTTAACAAGATCCCTAGACAGACTAGCCTTTGGACACAGCGGCGAGGTGAGCCCTTCATCCTCCAAGACAAGGAACTGAACGCCGTGAACATGTTTTGTAGTGGCCAATAGTTGGGAAATGGTGGTTCTTGTTCTTTTGAGCCGTGGAGAGCTCGAGAGCCGGTCTATTGTGCTCGTGGAAACGGCTGGTGAGACAGGAGTCGACGAGACAGCGCGGCAGGCGTAGCTGTACAGAAAGGGTTGTGTCGAGATTCAATAGTCTTTCTTTGGACTGTGTCGCTGCACCTTAGTAGTTTGCTTTGTGATATTTAGGAGTATGTCTTGTGCTTACTTGCAGCCACTCCCTGGCGTGCACCTGCCACCACAGATACAAGTATGATCGTCCTTTTGCGTGCAACCTTCATAGCGCGCGAGGCGGCGGAAGGGTTGCACGGGGGCCGCATGGCCCCCCGTATGGCCAATTGAATGGCAGGGTGCATGGCTCATCGAATGGAAGCCTAAGCCGTTGAATTGCAACTGACTACTGCCCGCATAGACAGCAGCACTGGCAAAGAAGGCCTTGAATAGACTCCCATTCGACGAGCCAAGCTGATACAAACGTCTATTGTACTCGTCAGTATCTCACGCCAAAAAACTACCTACAACATACCCGACGAGGAGCGAGAATGAACCAATCAGGGAATGAATACGGTCCCGGGCTTGTTTGAGCCAAGAGCTAACAAGGTCAGGGGCATCCATATCATAGTTCGTATCTCTAACCACACTCTGCCGAGACAGGAGCCACAGAGGGCTACCCTGACGTGTGTGGCGTTCCTGATGCGTAGGCGCATCATCTACGTCATATCGCGCCTTGGGTGATGCCGACCGATCAAGGGGCAAGCCCCTGGCAAGGACCGTGGATGGGGTCGGAAGAGGTGCTGGGCTAAAAGACCAGTCCGAGTGAAGGTCACGCTCTGGCTTCTCCTCGATGAACGGTGAAAGTGAGTGGAAACCGCCCAGGAGTTCAGGGTGATCCTTGGATAGGACCATGGAATCTCCGCCGTGGATTGTGAAGGAAACATAGTTGAAGCTGTTTGAGGCAGCCATATCGGTGCTGTAGTCTTGAGTAACACATCTGCCTGACGTACTCACACAAGGGGAGTGGTTATTGATACTCACACCGCAGGCCGTCAGGTGAAAGAATTTCATAGCTACAGCGATAAAGATACTCAGAGATTGTAATGACATGATGAGGCGTGTCGTCAACGATTGTTGTGGGGGTTGTTGTTTGAAAGAAGTTGGCCGAGACGATAAAAAGGGCCGTCCGTGGTGTATAAGAGTAGCGGTGACCCCTCGCCCTGCAAGTTTTACTGGCAAGCAATGGGACAACACAGAGGCTAAGCACTGCCCCCATGTCTCAGTGGAAAGATCCGAGGTGGCGGTTTAGCGCAGTGACGGGATACGAAACTGCACGATGACAGGAAGATTATTCTCCCATCCTGTCCCCGGCGATCTGCCCAAGCCCAAGAGTCACGCCTTAGGTCATAGATATTAGCTTGGTCCACCCGCTTTTGTGAGCGACTGTGGAGCGTTGTTGTTATTGTTGGCTGCTTGAACCAACGAGCCACCACCTCTTGGACGTCGCTGAGACAGCTCATGTCCCCCGTCTCCCGCTAAGCTCGTTGTGGTTAACATGTGGCGAACTGCACGAATGTGCAGTTCGCCAGAAAGTCGGTAAGAACACGGAGGATCGATCTTATGGGAGTTGGACTACCTCTGGACACCCGACAATCAGGAAGTAAGCCCCCAGCTTCTTTGACTCATGCAGCGTACGCTCGTATTCACGACCCTTGTTCCTGCGTGCATGGGCGCGTCAAAGCGCCGAAGCGTCGGATTTATCTAAGACAGTGTGAATTTTGGACGGAAGAGAAAAAAAAAAAGAAGGCATTCCTCAATAAAATGGAAATGACACAAAGTAGGGTCATTCACTGATATATTCACGAAAAGCGACCCGTATCTACGTAGCAGATTCAATCTGCATCTATTATCCCCACAACCCTCCACAACGTTTCCAATGACCACCACCTCATGTGCATCACCTACGAGCCATGTCTTCGCAGCATCACTCACTTTACTCGCATTCCCTTAATTCGCATTGGGCCCGTCGCGTCTAGTCCCTGCCAGCCGGTGTTCCAAGTCTTAGCAGGTCTGACCCCGGACTCTCCACTCCAGAGCTCCCCGTGATCGGCGTTGCATACCCTCGGGTCCCTCTCTGGTAGCGCCTCGGTCGGAATAGAAGTCCGATCACGGGGTATCCTGTCTCGGCACAGTTCATCTCTTTGAATGTGCAGAAGGAGCCTGAAAGTACCGATCTAAAAATTGGCCAATAATATATCATTTACTTAGCAAATCATTACTTGCAACGAGTCCTTATGTGGATCAGGTACTTCCAGGCTCCTTCTGCACATTCAAAGAGATACAGGGGCAGAGATCTACACTCTAGTGGCCTCTGCCACGAGGATGGTCGTGAGTGGGTGTGTAGTTACGGGACAATCAGGGCCTAGCCAAGCCGTCCTTGTCAGCCGCACTGCATACGTGGTCCGATTTCAAACAAATAACCCTTTTCTATTGGCTAATGCCATGCAAGGGCGCAAGAAAGCGCCATTTTTGTTCACTAGGCACAACACGGAAACTATTGAGCCGATAGCCAGGCCCTATTTTCCGGTATGCAAGGAAATTAGCTGTGGCTAGCCGCAATAATGGAACCTCAGGCTCTCATGCAGGTACGGCGTTATTTGTGCCATCCAGGCTACAGCTCTATGTCATCAATGATGAACCCTAGAACGCGGCCTTCTGCAATTGGCCAGGTTCTGTCAATGCCACATGATGGCCAGGAGAGTCACGCGCAGCCCTTGAGCGATACGGAGCCTGTAGGACCTCCGAGGTGAAGGTTGGCTGAAGGCTAAGAGGCATGTGTAAAGTTACCGCCTACTTACGTTAATTGACATGGGTATTGGGATCATGTCCAACGGTTCTTATTGTTTTTCTTTTCTTCTCTTTTTTTACTTTTTAAGGAGGCGTTGTAAACGAGTGTAAAGGTTGGAATTTTAGCTCCGACTAGGTGCTGCTTATCATCGGCCTAACTTAGCTGTGCCATATCAGCTATTTAAAAGCACTCGGTCTAAAAAAAACCTCCCAAAACATTAGAGAGTCTAAAAAGGGGCTTGGACAAGCAACTGAACCATATGAACAGATGAACATGATGTACTTCCCACAGTTGTCTTATTAAAATTGCCCTCCTTCATTCGCACAAATTTCTCTCAAAACCCCAGTCATTTGACCCTCCCATTCAAAATCACGATTACGTTGCTGGATAAGTTTAGGGAGTAGCGGCGTGTTTACCATCTACCCTAGATCGATATTCACGATATTTTCACAGAAATTAGGAGTTCGGCGACAGCTGTCATCCTTGTGGGCAAAGATCTGTAAGCCGTCCGTGCCTTGGAAATAGAAAAAACACTACTGAATCTTGATGTCGATATTTCCGAAATTATGACTAAACTCTATAATCTAAAGTTTTTCTTGACAGATATACTTGGTTGGAGAGTGGCCATGCGGCTCAATATATCGGCTTGCAGATTCCAACACACCTTTAGCAATTAGAAGCAGTGCGTTCTATTATCACAATCAAAAAGAATAAAGGAGCAAAAGAAATCACAACAAGGATGTAGAAAACTATTGACCGCTTCTTGCTCATACAGCGCCTAGTTTATGGCCGAGCGTGTTAAAGTGTCAATGCCCATCGACACAAAACAAGGCATGTTCAATCCCAAAAAAGGAGTGTTTTGAAATATGTCTATATCCTAGTACATGGTTCTGGTTCTGGTATTGGGGTGGCCATTATGAATGTTCACAATTTCATTAGATCACCTTCGATGTTGAGCCGTCCGAGGCATGTTGGAACTATCCCGACATTGCATAGCATACAAAATAGATAAAGAGAGTAGAAATGCCATTTCAGGACTCAAGATACCTTTTCTATCAAGCAGATAAAAATGAATTTCTGGCAGGCTAGCGTGACCAAGGTATTACCACACATGCCCCATGAGACATCGAAGTGCATTGAACTGCAACATTAATCGCCCACATGAGCTTTGAGCATGTAGTTACAGATATAAGCCTTTATTTATCATTCCATAATCTTTATAAAGAAAAAAAAACAGCGGCGTGTTTCTTGACCTGATTGCTATCCGCGTACGTAAGCGGCTAATTAGGCGGGTTGCTGTCGAGTCCGTGGCGCTTGTGGGGAGCACCACTGTCCGAAGACCGATTCAGTAGCTTATAAATCATTTTTCAAGGGTGTTGGCCAGTGTTGATGTGAATAAATGAAAAGTAAATTGAGGGTGGCTTATTCGGGGCATAATTGAGCCGTTTGGATGGGAGCATGGCTTTCTATCGAATGAGTTTCACTCAGCCCCCTTCGGAATAGTTTCCGACCTCTGGTTGGACAATCCCATTAACCGAAGATACGAGCGATAAATACGAGCAAAACTTAGTCGTGCAAGTACCACACGTCGCTTGCATCCAAGCCGAGTTGGGCTGGATCGGCTGAAATTGTATGGAGTCGAGCTTAATTGCTGACAAAACACCACAACAACTCCACAGAAGATAGAGGATGAGTAATTACTGCGAACTAGAAGTGCCGTTTAACCGGTCTTGACGAAATACGCTCTTGGAATAGCATTTGAAATAACAAACCTATGCAACTTCTGTAAAACGTGCGCCACTTACCAAGTCAGCGCCTCATCGCATCGACAAGATATCATAATTTCATAGCATCGAGTATCATTCACCATGCTTTCCACCGCACTTGTTTCCCTCATGGCTCTGGCCAAGGTTGTCTCGGCCTGTGGCCTCGCCCTTCCTCCGTCCCACTACCTAAAGGCTCGAGGTGAATATGAAACGTTGGAAAACTTTGATAAGCGTGAGTGGACCTGAGAAAAGTCTCGGTATGAACTGTACTCTAAAGCTCACGGAAATTCAGGTGATGCGAACGTTACTAGCCAGCATCCAGTCAACAACGACAGCCAAGATCACTGGACCGTAGCCCAGAACACCCGCCAGATGCAGGTTTCGGACGACGCCTTCATTGCCCGAGACTTTGCACGTTTCAATCATCACCCCAATTCAACCATGTACTACACCGGCGGTGTGGTGATGAACCTGACGCAGCACATCGAAGACTTGCGCCTAACCTTCTCCACGTACTCCTGCGCGGCCCCGCACAACCACAATTACCAGGTCATCTTTGGTGAAGGTGACTGGACTGTGGCATTGGCCCATGCTGGAGGCCCCAACGACGGTTCTCTGCCTGACTTGTCCGGCGGATACTTGCCACCAACAATGCGGACTGTTGCCTTTGACCTCATGACCATTGCGCGCTGGGATGGAGGGTGGATGATGGAGGAGTATTTGTGGTCCGACTCTCCCATCATGTACCGCCAACTGGGCGTTCTTCCCATTCCCCCGGCCGACAACCTCCCAGATATCGAACTCAACCCTGACACCGCGCCGCTTTCTACTCAGCCAGGGGTCGATAACGCCGAGATCAACAAGGCCAAAATGACAGAGTCAGATGATGCTCTCAATGCAGGCAAATTTGATGGCAGCTCTCTCCTTCTGTCCGACGACGTTAAAGTCTATGGACTCACCGATCAGCCCCTGGATCTGAACGGCTTCCTCGCACAGCTCAAGGACCTCAAGACTGCCTTCCCAGACCTGCGCCTGGAGAACAAACCCTACAGGCAGATTATTGCGCAGGGTGACTGGACCGCTACGGTGGCTATGCTGAGCGGTACCTTCAAGGGACCGTTCAAGCTGCCTCCTTATCTGGGATCGTCGCCCGCCCAGCCCAATGGCAATAAGTTCAACCTGCTCCACTACACCATCTGCCGCTGGCAAAACGGAACTATCGCGGAAATGCGCATCAACGCTGACATTTTTGGCATTGCTGGTGCCCTTGAAATTCCACTCCAGAGCTCCAACTAACGCCAGACGTCCAATCAAGATACGGTATTGTAAATATATCTTAGAGTTTTTTTTTCATTCTCGAGAACCCTAGGGAGCTCGTTCATTTTATGTAGAGAAGTTAGATCGTTTTACTTGAGCTGCAACCCACGCAACCCTTTTATTTTTTTCCCTTTTGATGTGGAACTGAATCTTCGAGGCCAAGAAAGCCAATACAATAAAATTTTGGGGTATTAAATATCGCTCATGACGCGCTAAATAGCTCTCTGCTAGACCTGTTGTACATATTTACGTCTTCTCTCACACGCTGGTATTTACTGTGCCAACCTTTTCGTAACGCGTGAACCCTGATGAATCGCCATTGGGGTTCCCCCTCCACACCCACTCATTAATCTGAACATTGCCGCTGTTCTCGCCATTCACGAGACAGTACACCTTGCGGTCGTAGGTAACTGCCATTGAAGCATGAGAGTAGCAGTTTGCAAGGTCTGTGACGTTGCCTCCATCTGACCACTTGTCGTCTTGGAAATATGTGAGAAACACGCCCTTCTCGTCCGAGTCCGGGTCCATTGTCAAGACCTGCATTGCCAAGGGATCTGGACTTTTACCGTCCGTATCATTGAACCCGGTTGCGAACGCAGCAATTGAAGACTTGGCACCCAGGGCTCGTGAAAGGGGCTCGGTGCTATAATCCAGTCCGCCGTGATATTTAAGCTGTGTTAAAACTCCAGTTTCTGCTCGGTAGAATACGCTCAGGCCTTTTGTGCCGTTGACAGCCGCCACGCTTGCCACCGCGATGGATGTGGCGTTTGAGGCTGGGGTTGCATCTGAGAGTGTGTACATCTCATAAGCTTTGTCATTTTTACCGAGATAATAACCAGTCTGGATTGTGCTGTTTTCGAGTTGTGACCACACGTAACCCGAACTAAGACAGTTGAGGCATGGTCGTCCGTATGAGACAATTGCGGTCCCGTTTAGCGGTGTAGGAATATCGTATGGATAGCGGAACTGCCAATCTTTAGGGCTAGACTTTTTATTCGTGGCGAAGGTAGCTCTGTAGAGATTCTTCAGAACATTATCCGGGGTTTGCCAATACAATGTAAAGGCTCGTGACTATATTCGTGCTGGTTAGCTCGGTTCATTTAAAATTGGACGCTGTCATCCATGGCCCGACTTGCCTTTTCGGTCCGGTAGTACACATGGAGTCCTATCGAAGTCCCGGCTCGGACCTGATCCAAGTTTATTCCATTGGTGCCGTCGACCACGGGCGACACTATCCATTTGTTTCCAGAAGAATTGTACGCCGAAATATAAATGGCGCGGTTCTGAAGTTGATAAGCCAATAGCACATTGTCGTTTCCAAATTCGTCTGTAAAATTTACGGCGGCGAGCTTGGTGCCGCTGTAGAGCGCAGTGCTTGAACCCTCGGCGTCTGAACTCGAATTGCTGCTGCTGCCGCTGCTGTTGCTGCCACCCGACCCGCCCGTTCCCCGCGTCAATCCCACACCAAGACCGACTCCCAGGGCAATAATGGTGACAACGGCAATGATGATGGAGGCGAAAAACACCTTGCGGCTGAGGCCACACACTGTCGGCGAGGTTGTCGTTGGCTTCTCATCGCCCGCGATCGATCCTTTGTATTCGGCCGTCGAGCCAGAAGACTTGCTTATCGCCTCTGGAATGTCGAGATGGGCTGTTGCATTGCGGTCGACCTCTGGCGGTGGTTGCGCGTGCGTTTCGAGGTATGTGGTGTCCACCTCGAGGGTGCTATAACCCTCGTTTCGATGTCCCAACGTGGCCATGATGTGTTCCCGGTCTAGTGGGAAGAATACTAGACATTGAAAGAAAAAGAGAGATTTAATCTATCCGAAGGCGCGACAGTTGTCGAAATTACACTGCCTCCCCTCGATCCTACGCGCGCAACGGTGGACCGATGAGGACGGTTGATCCATGTCACAAACTTAACAAATCTCAGTATAGATACCTTGGATTACTGATAATATGATTGCAAGATGAGGTACCGCTACTTTTCATCCGATGTGCATACCAGCAGTGGCCCCCATCCAAGCCTGATCGGAAACACATCCGAGACATTCAGCCTATGACAGACGCCTCGTACTGTGCTCCTACAGAACTCCTGCAGAGTACCTTAATCACCCTTGAAATTAGTCTGGTGTGTCTCGCTAATTGGCTTGTTGGTGGGAAATAGTGGATAAAACCAGTTTCAAACGGTGCGGCTGAGTCTTGGCAGTCAGCAAAACCAACTTGTCGAGGGGCAAAGATCAACGGCCCACCGGGCTTAGCGTCACACTCAGACCCGGAAATATAACCAGCTCGAGCTTTGTTGGGCTATTTGGGAGAGTCTTGACTGTAAAATCAGCCTTGTGCTCCAGCTCCAGTCTGCACGGATTGTTTACCATGTCCCACACTTCAGTCGGCCCTGCCGATTGAGTTTGAGCACGGTGACTGATTGCATCTGTCAATTGAACGTTGAGACGTTTTGTCATCCAAACCAAGTCGATACCGAATTCTCCGATAAAACAACTTGAACATCCATAATAAATTTCATCATATCAATGCAATCGGCTCGGTGTTGAAATATACCAAGGTTCCGAGTCATTAATATTTGACTAACCAAATCTGAATTACAGGGTAGTTGATGCTCCGCGGACTCGTGGATCCATGCATCATTGCATATTCCAGTACGCGTAAATCTCAGGCAACGCAGGTGTAAGCGTCAGAGTTATAATCGGATTCGATTTGGTAGTCATTGTTGAAATGGGGCAGTTAGATATGAGAAACACCAGACCCAGCCGAGACAGCAAGACGGACTTTGCGAGGTGTGAATGGCTTCAAATAAATTATCAATAAAGCACTTAATGGCCTAATTTCCCAGGCCATAACGACCATGAAATATCAACATTAGATTCAATCAATCGATCCCTCAAAAGGTATGCTTCAAATGTGAGTCAAAAATCTTGATTAAAGCTGCGTGAGGCCGCCTTTCTGGCGCTGCAACCACACGCATCTTTATCCCTAATTCTAATCTTGCAGCTGAACTAAGCATGGAAATAAAATAAAAGAACTCCTGTTATCAATTAGCCATATTTTGACGTTGCACTGTTTGTCAAACTCAAAATGATCCACACCATTACAAAGCTGGCCCCGTCCGTAGTTACTTGGAACCAGCGACTTCAAAAACTAATCAGCGTGAAGTATTTAGTAAGACTAAAAAGATGGATATTTTGCCTCTATCATTGTATTACCTAAAATTGATACCAAATGTTTGTTATCTACGAGATTTGATCACAAGTTTGCTCCGTAATGAGAGTCAAGCCGTAACAAGACTCAAAGAAACAGTCTTATTCAGGATATAACAAAAATGTTTATTCAATCATAAATATATATTAGGGTTGGATGTAATGTATTAATTATAGCTTCTAAAGTGCTGTGCCTCTTATGAGCTGGCGGCAACAATCTTGCTGACAAGAGCTAGGATTCCTGCGGCCGAGATGACCTCATCAGACATAGTAAATCCTTCTTTGAAAGGCAAACGCTCTTGTTCTAATGCGACTGAATTAGTTTATTGCTCAAGCGAGTACGCCAAGGAACTTTGACTTACCAAATAGCACCTTGACCCACTCAGTATTGGCATTGCCATCATCGACATTTCCAAAAATCGACAGATACAGAGCTGTCTCGATGAAGCTAAACTGAGCGGCAGACGCGTCCATTGTGAATTCCGGGTTGGCGGCAGCAGCTGCTGCAAGGCGCTCCTTGCGGGCAGTAGCGGCGGTCTCGATAGAAATTGTCTCGTTGGTAAAGTGCGCAGCTACGGTGTTCCAGATGGTCTCATTAAAGCTGTGGTTGTCGCCAAAATAGAAATCTGCGCGACTTAGACTACCATCGTGCTCAATAACTGAGATAGTCAGTATCTTCAACCCACACGCTGTCAATAACATGGGGATTCTTACTGCCATGCTTGCTAAGGTCGTCCAAGTTGAAAGTGACACCATCTCCAGTGGTCAAGGCCTTCTGGCCGACCAGGTTAGTGGCCGCCGGGTCCAAGTTGATTGAATCGGTAAATGCAGTGACCAAATCCGCTAGTGAGATGTTCAAACCCTCGCGGGGAAGGTATCCGTGGTTTGCGAGACTGTTTACCATGGGACAAGGGCTCCGCCCTGTTTTCATTTCAATTAGCTGGCATGGCTATGTTCTGGAGGTCGATCCACCTACGGTCATCCGAGCCAGGGGCCTGCCACGTGTTGCTGGAGTTTGCGGCCATGGCGGCGGAGAAGAAAAGTGCGATGCTGAACAACATGATTAGCTAGTTGAAAAATTAAAAGACGATATTCGAAGTGTGGTCGAACCGAGTGAATTGAACAAGAGGCGTCTTTCTGTTGCCTCTACTTATTGGACTGAAGACCCTGGCGTCGAGGTATAACGTGTCGACTATTATCGGTGCCCGTATAGGAACACTGCCCAGAAGGTGACGGACGACGAACCCGTTTTGACCATGTCCAAAATTGTGGTTCCCTGGTGGGCGCGATCGCCGAGGCAAGGGCAAGGGCTCATGCGTCGGCTTCGGAGATTGGTTCAAATGGTGGCAGAGCGGCCGTGGCCGACGGGCCATCCGAGATTTGAGAGTCTCATATCGATGCGAGCTGGGCTAATGAGGGGACAGGCAATTGTGCATTAATAATTCAAGGGTCGCCAACGTGAGCGCTCCCGAGGCCGGCAATTCGAAGCTCCGACGCGCCTTGTCCCAGGATTACTTCTTCTAGACGGTACAAATGGGGTTCACAGCTATGATTGAAGGCGTTGGAGGCACTGAATTCACCGTCAACTGCAATAGTGGATGAGTCTTTTTGCGTGTCGCGCCCACTGCCCATCACCAGTGCACTACGCTGAGTCTTGCACAACATTGCTTTCCCCGCATTCAGGTGTCTCACCACCCCTGAACGCCCGTCAAGGTTTCTTCACCGTATATCCACAAGGGTCGATAAAACCCGATGCAGTAGGTGAACGGATCAGGCCACCGACATGTTCACGTACCCATAACAAGGTGCTTCCGGCTTCATCATGAACGCGGATATCGATGAATTCTTTGTAGCTAGTAGTCGAAATAGATAGACTCACCCACCGTGACCAACCTGAGCGGCCTTGGTACCACTAACTGAGTCTGCCAACCAGATTTATGAACATCGTATGCATAGCGCCCATTTGAGTACTGCGTCGCCAGTGGAGCGGTCTACTGAACAGCCACAGCTCTGAGGTCGCGCCTCCACGTATAGTGACTCTACTGGACTGGATTTCCGAGGAGGGCTGAGCGCCTCATAGATGACAGACTTGGTGAGTGTTTAACACGAGAAAGTTTGATCGTCAGAGGTCGCTCTGACCAAGAGAACAATCGACTTTGAACCTTTGCATCGTAACTTTAATGCACCTATGAGATCTGAGACAGGAAACCTTATCACGGGCAGCAGCCCAATGACGGTGGCTTCGTTCACCAACATCTGTGCATTTCGTCGCATGTCCCCAAGCGCCTTTTTTGGTAATGGTATCAAACCGCCAATGAAATTCTAACGCCGTCTATGTTGATTATTTTCCTCTCATTTTCTTGCATGGGTGAGGTTCAACGGGCATCAACAGTGGGGGTAATCATAGACCCATGGCACTGTGGGCCACACGACGTTATTAGCAAACCGTCCAAAATGACTCCATAGCGTTTGTTTCCCTTAACCAGCAGGGCCTTGTAGCCACAACATCCCAACGCCAGGACAGAGAAGAGACAGCAAGGTTGAACAGTACAGTTTGGCAAATCACGGGATTGTTCTCCATTCGGTAATCAAAGTGCCTTCATTCTTCATCGAATTAGCGCGAGCCATTCTTTGCTGTCAACATCTACATCAGCCCATCGCTAGCACAAACTTCACCTCCAGGATGACCACATTAACATGTACCTTTCCAATCACGGCGAAGTCTCCAAGGCAAATGTCCTTCTTGTTGAGTGGGGAAACAGCCTTCTTGCCTTTTTGGGCTATCCACTGGTTTTCCGGGGGGCGAGGCTACCAAATTGTATGCTGATTGCATTCCAATAATCCTCTAACAATTGACAGGGTCTCTTATTTCTGATCCCGGGCGTTAACCATTTTGCCGTCCGTGATATTCTTGTAGAATAAGAAAAACGAACTACGGCCAGAAAGAAAACCACAAAGCTAAAGCAAAAGGATCGCAAGATTGAGTTGAGCCGTACCAATGCCCGAAAAAGTCTGTGAATGCAGTTTAGAGTTGTTTGCTCTCGGAGACAGCTTTTTCAGCAAGGTAAAAAGGTCACGCGTCCCACGTGTAACAAACAAACAAACAGCCAAGGAAGCCTTTCTTCACGACCCTAATGCCCCAATTATCGTCTTTGCACTGAATGCACCATTAGTTCAGGATGGATTTTGATGTCCAGAAGGCGGCCGCCCAAGCCCTGAGTTCCATTCTTCAAGATGCACACATTAAGCATGCTTTCATCGGTGGGTTTGCGGTAAACGTGCTGGGACACGTCAGAGCCACTCTTGATGTTGATGTGGAGATTGATGTTGCCAACGCTGCCGATATTAGAGAACGGATCTTTCCTCTTTTGACCAAACACGATGCAAGATTCTCTTTGCGGGGCCTGAAGATGTATTTCACGGCAGCAGACTCTCCCCAGACCCAAATTCCCATCGAGATGCTCCCTTTGGGGCTATTGGGGCTTCCACAGCGACTGAACACAATTCAAACTGGTATGTCCCGCTTCCGTTTAATAAGCGAAAATACTAACTTGCAACTCTGAAGCAGGAGTTCCAGTTTTGGTCCCTAGTGTGCTCATTTTGACCAAAATTAAGCGATGTGCAACTCTAATTGACAGCACCCGACCTATCTCCCGTATCAAGTTTCGCTCCGATCTTTCCGACATTGAGTTCTTGATGAGGTGGCTCAAAAATCATAGTCAGAAGCTTGATTTTGTGGGATACTGTGCAGCCTCTGAAGAGCGCCTATACTCAACTATGAAGGATTTGATCATGTAGAGTCGCTCCCCACTTAACCGTGCCCCCACCTAACCGCCGAAATAAACCATATCATAAGCCCAGCTATTATCCTATATAATGCTATAAAAATATAGTGAATTTACTAGATATAAATAAATATTAAAGATTATACCCTCCCTAGCTAATTTAGTATTT